>CAIGRN010176586.1:0-11906 GCA_903798345.1 Fraxinus anomala
AAAAAAAAAAAAAAAAAACTTGTTTCACGTTTATATATATATATATATATATTATTTTTATTAAGTACTCATTGTTTATAAGTAAATTTTTTATGCCTACACATTCTATTTGAAAAAAAAAATCCAATGATTTATATTTGTTCAATTTCGTTATTTAAGCTTACACATACATTTTCTTTAAAAAGAAAAAAAAAAACCTTAATATCAAATGAGTTGATTTTGTTTGATTCGATGAATTGAAACATTATTGAATGATGAAAATAGTTTTATTATTGTATAATCCACTTATGTAAATAATGCGTGTCAAACAAGCTTTTAAAAAACTCTTATCGTCACCGAGAATAATTTAAGAATTTAAGTTGTGACACATGTGATTTAAAGAGATGTTGATGTCGACCTGATCATAGAACCGAACTATGCGGTCAAATGTTCAATAAGTAGACCATCGACATGAATATTATTTATCATATCAATAAGTTGAAAAAATTGATAAAAATTGAGAACCATATGAACTATGTGTTAAAATTGAAGTTCGAAGAGTGGTAAAACTTTAATGAAGATTTATAATACAAGATGATAATAAAAGTTACATATATTTTTAATATTTAGTTACAAGAACAAGAGTAATGTAATTTAGAAATTCATTATTTGGAAGATAGTATGTTTCTTAGAACTTTAGCAGTTTTGGAGGGTTTAAATTATAATTTAGTCTTTTAAGGAGTGAGTTATATGTAATGTATGAATGTAAAGTAGATAATAAGTTGGGGATTTGTTGAACGTATGAATAAAAATTGTGTTTGATTTGTTTAAATTATAACTTAAACTTTGTCTGCAATATGGGTGAGATTAGTTTATGATTCGACTCGTCAATTTTTCAATTGAATCGATCGATCTAATTAAATTTTTAAAACCGTTTAAAATCGTGAAAGTTCCATAACAATTAAGAGGAAGAAACACGAATAATCAAATTAATAAAAATATTATTGTTATTTATTTCAATTGATAAACCTTTTCCATGTTGTACAACTTGTAGATTCTCTCAAATATAAATATATAAGTACGAGAAGTACATAAATTCCATAATTATATTCTTATAATAGAGTTAATTTCGAAAAATTTGAATATCCTAAATAATCACCAATAATGACTGATTTAAATATAATAAATACTTTAATTATTAAACGGCATATTTAAATAATGACTGAAAATTTAATTATTCTATAAATGTAACTAGACAAAAAATAAATAAATAATATACACGCTATAAAAAGTAACTTTTAAAAGATCAATTTTGGTATGGCTCGATTCAATATACTATGTTTTAAAAAAATCAATCTTACTGAAAATAAAGACCGTGAATTACAACACAGATATTTAAAGCATACTCGTCGTTGTGTCTCGTGGGATTGTAAATTTAGGGGTGGTTTGAAAAAGTTTTTGATTAAAAAAAATTACCAGATTTTGATAAAAATTATTGAAATATATGGTTGAAAGTTGATATAATTTGTGGGTTTCATAAAATATAAGATTAAATTAATTGTTAACTTTGATCTCAACTATTTAGTATTTGTTTGAGGCCCATTTTTAGGAAAAATAAATTTGTAATAATGATTTTTTTAAGAATGTATGGTTAAAAAATATAATTTTTTTTTTTTGAATTAACGTTTAAAATTATTTTATTGGAAGAATGTATGATTGAAAACGAGTTTAGAAACATATGAATTTTAAAGAATGAGGTCAAACATGAGATAAGTAATTTTTTAAGCTTTTCCAAACAAGCCCTTTAAAATGTTGACTCTTCAAAGTCAACGTCAACTGTCGTCTTTTTTATTTTTCCTTCTAGGTATTTAATGACTTGAATTAAACGGGAGAATAGACTTTTGCCGTGTTTGTTAGGTTACAAAACAATACCCTAATTGGTTTTAAATAATAATAATAATAATAATAATAATAATTTTTCTTGAGTCTTAACCAATATTAATTAGAATTTCAATTAATCGAGAACAAGTAATGAAAGAATTTCCATGGGTTTCATCGGGTGGCAAAGGGCCGAAAAGAATCCAACACCTCCGAAACTTATGATGAAAAATAAATTTCGTCGAAGGGTAAATATAAGTACTTTTTGCTTAATTTTTTTAAAAAAATTTTACTAATAAATTTATTTTCATTCACGGCAAAAATGCTTTAGATTATAATGTTTAATAAATAGTATTAGACGAGAATGAATATCGTGAATAAGGGTTCATTTGATATGGTTTTGAAAAGTCAAGACTCCTTACGAGACTAAGTTCCAGTTTGATTTGGATTAAAATTTCAAGTTAAAGTAAACAATTAATTTAACTACATATTTCATGAGATCCACAATTTCTCAATTATAATTTTCATCAACTTTTATCAAAATTTAATAAAAATCAAATTTTAATCTTTACTAAACAGAGGCTAAAGAAATCATTTTGAATGATTGAATAATTTTTTGAAAATGTTTAGTTGGAATAGAGAGTAATTTATTCAAAATGTTCTACTTCTACACGTAGCATAAGTTTTACCAAGTGGATCCAAAGAACACATACAATTTTAATTACATCTAAATCGACCAAATTCGTGGAGGAAATGAGTTAGTTACAATTATCGTGAACAAAAATGGCGGAAATAATGGGGAAATTTCTGGGTCAAAACAAACAGTGAATAAATAAATACCAAATCAAATTCTATAAACAAATTCATTATATTCAAACAGAAAACACACGCGCACACACATACACACAGACAAAATTGCAGAATCTGTGTGTATGTATGTGTGTGTGATTTTTCTGATTCCAATTGATTAATTGGTTGAATATTCTGCGCAAGATTATATATATTTATCCGTCTGTACTCTCTCTGTTTCTCATTTTAGCAATAAATGACAACAAAAAAGGTACGTATTATATATTCTCGCACACCTGNCACACACATACACACAGACAAAATTGCAGAATCTGTGTGTATGTATGTGTGTGTGATTTTTCTGATTCCAATTGATTAATTGGTTGAATATTCTGCGCAAGATTATATATATTTATCCGTCTGTACTCTCTCTGTTTCTCATTTTAGCAATAAATGACAACAAAAAAGGTACGTATTATATATTCTCGCACACCTGTATACATTTCAGATTCATATTTTATGAGATATATCGTTAATTAGCTGTGATTTGATTGTTATTTTGTTATGCATGTATATTCTACGTTCGCTTGTATGTATCGGAGTTTGCGGTTTATTTATATTGAGCTATCTTTGGGTAAATTTATTGTTTCGCTAATTTATCTGGTGATCTATAGCGCAAAAACTTTTGATTGGATTTCGAACTGTTGAATCGTTGATATTCAGCACTGGGTTTCATAATTTGGGACTATTTCATGGAGATTGTTAACATTTGATTTGAAATTGGTGCTATTTTCTCGTCTACAAGCTTCTTCATAGGAATTATCATGTATGCTTATAGAACATGTTGATCAGTCCTTGGCTTAGCTAATAACGGAGTTTTGATTTCTTCGCTGGACATAGAATTAAATTATTCAGCTAAGATAAGATTCGGTTCTTTCGTTAATTGTTTTTTTTATTCGACAGCCATATTTATGTCTTGGAGAGTACAGTTCACGGAATCTGCTTAACCACGTCGTTGATCCTTGTTTGAACATTTGGTGCTACTGTTGGAATCAAGAATCCGCCCATTTATAGGAACTGTCAGTGGCTAATTGTTGAATTGTTCAGAACAGAGAACAATTTCATTGATGAGAATTTTTTGGTAGACAAGTTTTAGCAATGGGGTACATGAATACAGAGAAGAAATGGGTATTTCCTCTTGTTATAAGTTCATTGCTCTGTGTTTTCCTTCTTGCAAACTCCTTCAATATGGGGCTCGTGTCATCATTGCGCACAATCAATTCTATCTTTTCAGTCTTCCCATCCCGTGCTGTGTCCAATCAAACCAATGTTTACTTTGAGGCAAAGGTTAATCAAGCTCCACCGCCTTCTGCTCTTCCTTCCATTCCTAAGTTCGCTTATTTGGTTTCTGGGTCGAGGGGCGATTTAGACAAGCTTTGGAGGACACTTCATACACTGTATCATCCATGGAATTATTATGTCCTTCATTTGGATCTTGAATCACCTCCCGAGGAGAGACAGGAACTCAGTTCTCGAGTGGAAAATGATCCTGTTTTTTCTAAGGTTGGGAATGTGTATGTGATTACCAAAGCGAATATGGTTACTTATAGAGGACCTACAATGGTATCTAATACTCTTCATGCATGTGCCATTCTTCTAAAACAACATAAAGATTGGGATTGGTTTATCAACCTCAGTGCTTCAGATTATCCCCTGGTGACTCAAGATGGTGAGCATTTTTAATTGTTTTTGCTATCACATACTAGCAAGTTTATGCCCTCTATTTTTCCGACGTTCTTCTAACATAGCCAGTTCATTGTTGCAGATCTTATGTACACATTTTCCAATATAAGCCGTAAACTGAATTTCATAGAGCATACAAGCAATTTAGGATGGAAAGTGTAAGTTTTGCATGTTCATTTGATTCAAGTACGATGATGTATCAGATGTAAAACCATTAACACGTAATAATATATTTGGTTTTCTTGCAGGCATGGAAGGGGAATGCCATTGATTATAGACCCTGGATTGTACCAGAAAAACAAGTCTGATATATTTTGGGTCGCACCTGGGAGAACCTTGCCTACTGCATTCAGATTGTTCACTGGTTAGTTCACACATTAACTTTTACTTGACTCGTTGATATAGCATTTTTTGAATTTGCCACACTGCATGTTTTGCAGGTTCAGCTTGGATGATTCTATCGCGTCAATTTGTGGAGTATTGCATATGGGGTTGGGATAATCTTCCGAGAAACCTACTCATGTATTACTCAAATTTCGTGTCCTCCCCAGAAGGGTATTTTCAAACTGTTATCTGCAATTCTCCAGACTTTAAACCGACTGTTGTCAACCACGACATGCACTATATTTCCTGGGATTTCCCCCCCAAACAGCATCCTCATACCCTCTCCATTAACGATACTGCAAAAATGATTGATAGTGGTGTTCCATTTGCACGAAAGTTCAAGAAGGATAGTAGTGTATTGAACAAAATTGATAGAGAATTACTTGGTCGAAGAAATGGGAGTTTCACACCTGGTGGATGGTGCAAAGGCAAGCCTCGCTGCACCAAGGTAGGTAATCCAACCATACTCAGACCAGGTAGAGGCGCTCAGAGGCTTCAGCAACTAATGAATAAACTACTGACAGCTAAGGTAGCTCACCATCCATGTGGTTAGATAAATATTTGTATCGTTCTTGATCAACGACGGATAAAGGTGCACACTGAACCTGCATCTTTCTTCACGAGTTTCAAAAATAATAAGTCTTAAAAGAGTATTGTATCAAAGTAGACGCTGCTCTACTCGCACCATGTTTTGGTAGGTACTAATTAGTAATGCAGATACCAAATCCGAAGATTCAGATGATCAATCAGGATAATCTCGCAGTTTAGTCCTACTTACAACTATCGAGGCCCAAATCCACAGATCATAGTTTATGAATGCACACATTTTCTCAATTCAGTATACCTTTTTAACTGTTGGTACATCAAATTCTACTGCTTACTTATTATTCACATTTTATAGGACCCACAATTTATAAACACTTAAAAAACACTACCAAACAAACACTTAATCATGGCTCAAGCAATCACTTTCTACCCCATTCAAAATTGGGAACTCAGGTTGATAGGATAGCACAACAAAATGCTTGATAAGAATTTTTGAATATATAAACAAAATCACTCTTCAAGTTAAATTCGTTCTCTAAGAACTAAGGGCAAAAATACGTCCGTATTGATCCCTGTTTCTTGTTACTATAACCTTCTATAATGCAGATCGTAGGCATCAGCTCCTCTGGCTGTAAGTTGCTTTTCTTTTCACCTTTTGTCCCCGGTATAAGCATTTGTTTTTGCTTCTCCAGTGCCAATGATTCTGTGAACCAAATTAAACCATCTCCAAAAGCTTAATATGTCCCATGGAATTTGCTGCAACTAAGGTGGTTGACTGACCACGCCAGCAGACGGATGAGATAAATTGTGCGGTGCCATCCATGTCATCAAAACAAAGTGAATCCGTGCCAGTAAATTTAAATGATAATACAGGCATGGGGAAAGCTTTGTGGTATACGAACACCTGTATGGGGAAGGATATTATTCAACACAGAAGGATACAATCATATTATTCCTAGATCAGACAACCTTTCCTAGAAAATTGACCAACTTCAGTTAACCGTTTCTCTGGAAAGAAACGGCTACCGACCGACCGACAATTATAATGAAGTTTTAAGAAAACTAATATTAGAGCATGGTTAGTGATAAAGTGATTATGTGAGATACCTCATTTGTTTCCGAGCCAGTTGCGATATAACCTTCAGCTACGGATAAGCCAACAAAATTCTGCAACAAAACAATGTCTACCATCAGATGTCGAGTATGATTACATTTCATTGGAAATTGATGGGAAAAATTCATGGATTATGAATACGGCCAGGATGAGATTAGACAAATGCGGCCAACACGTTATACGGGACATTTGCCTGCGGGATATGGACACATATAGATCAGGACTACTGTCAAATTAAATGAATGAAAAGCTTCACTACCAAAGACAATTACATTATTGTTTCATACGTGCAAATGATGCGGGCAGATATCAGAAAAAAGGTTAAAATGAAATGTTTAACCAGGTAAAATGGAAGTTCCTTTCCATCTAATCTTTCCAGTCATTAAAACCTGGCTGGAATTTCTGGATTGCTAGAGCCCAAAACATGTAAATCAAAATTGGGAGGGAGAACGCTGGGATAGCCAAATTTGAAATGACAAGAGCGTAACGTTACTTCATCTTGTGTAACGTAACTAAATTTTAAATGACTTCCTCAAAAGACAAATCAAGATGTCAAATAAATGGGATAATAGGAAATTAAATTTAATGGGTTTCATAAATAGAGAGTAAAGAAGAAGATACCTTTACATTAAGGTGTCCCGTAAATGATTGGAGAGGATAATCTAGAACTCTTGATGTGCACCTTGACAAATCCCAAAGCTTTAATGTGTTATCCGTAGATGCCGAAACAAGAGTAGATGAATCTATGAACTTCACATAGCTCACAGTTTTATTATGCCCAACTAAAGTGCATAGAGGCATTTTTGAGTTTCGTAGATCGTAGTAATATATTCTATGATCAGCAGAACCAAAAGCCAGGAAATGGCCACTATCCATGGGGAACTGAACGCAGCAAACATTGGCCTTTGTCCTAATGGTACCGACACTTGCTCCCTGCATTAGTAATCCACGTAAGACAAACAACTTATTACACATTCAGAGTTCAATCTGCACAGATAACTAGATGACTGTAGTACGTTTAGTTTCAAAGCTGACATCCATTAAGTGCAAAAATAGAATTGCCTGATTGACATTCCAGAGCTTAACAGAGCCATCGTCACTCCCGCTGGCCAGCATTGTTGGATCTGCCACTGAGAAGTCAATAGACCAGACGCGCCGCTCATGTTCTTT
This sequence comes from Fraxinus anomala, assembly GCA_903798345.1. NCBI lineage: Eukaryota > Viridiplantae > Streptophyta > Magnoliopsida > Lamiales > Oleaceae > Fraxinus > Fraxinus anomala. The sequence goes on from CAIGRN010176586.1 coordinate 7,604, forward strand.
CATTTCCATGAATATCTGGCTTCTCGTGACATCCCATACCTGGAAAATATATCATGTAAAATAGTTGATTGTGAAGGTGAGTTATATGTAAACAGTAATTAGGGTTTTAATTGTGACCTACCTGCACCACCCCTTCAAAGTTACCGGAAGCGATCTGGCTTTTGATATAGCCATTCCAACATAGGTTGCTAAGCTTTGATCTACTTGTCATTTCCACCACAGGATAATGAATATCACGATCTTCATTTATGATTGAATTGTATTCAAAAACTTTGATCTTCTTGTTTACTCCAGCGGTCGCAAAAAAATCACCATCACGGTCGAAACTCAGCGAGCACACCAGGTTGGATGAATTTAAAAGATCACCTTGCTTCAAGTCAGCCTTAACTTTTAGTTTACTAAAAGAGAGATACTTAGATAATCCCTCTAAAAATGTATTCACCCATCCACCTTGCCTACTCTCACTATACTGTTCTTTAGTTGAAAGATTACTAATCGAACTTTTTTCAGTAACTGCCATAGATCCCCTAACATTGCTGCTAACTGGAGAATGTTGAGTCAATGATCTGGCTACTGGTTTGGCAGACCTGCGTCTTGTCAAAAGGTAAGCTGATTCCAATTTTCTGAAATTCTTCATCAGTCGAGCACTTTTGGAGAGAACATTTCCTTGTTGTCCAGAAGGCATTTCTGATTTCTGATTCTCATCTGCCTGACCATCAGATTCTTCTGGGTTATTGTTATAAAGACCCTGCCTGAAACGCTTTCTAGACACTGAGCTACCAGAATCATCATCATCATTAATAATTATTCTATCTGGACCTGAAGTCGAATTCTTCCCCAAATCTAAACTCGAACCTCCTTTTGCCCTGAGAGCCATAAGCAGCTTTGTGACTTCTTCTATGTCAAAAGATATAAAGGAGATTGTCTCATGCAAGCTATCTGCAGCATCTTGTTTCCTTTGCTGGGTCACCATAAGAAATTCCAACAATAATTCCTGCTCCTCCATTTTTTCTCGAAGCTCCATAGCAGCTTCTTGTTCTTCTATGCTATCTCTTGGTTCATTCAGAAAATCACTTTGCAAAAGCTCACTGTTATGCATAGGAAGATGTAGAATAAGATAGGGAAATTAATCTTTTGTCAGACAAATTACTTGCCAAAATTTTTGCAAAACCCACCGTGCAACTTCAAGACGAATAACCCTAAAAGGGGTAGTTGAGGAGGGTTTGGGGTCACCAAGCAGGTACTGAAAAGCACATATAAATGATATCATCTTTTTTATGGAGACATAAGTAGGTGTGCCCAAAGAAAATCTCAGAGTTTCAAAGAAAAAGTCCTTACATTGTTTCAAAGAAACAGTTTTTACATTTAAATTTGCTCACAAAAGCATTTAGAGTTCAACACAACAGCCAAAACGACCATATAATTTTATAACATGAGCTTTGGATGAATTCCAGACAAATTGATCGTTTCAAACCCACCCATATCCATGGTATTTTTGCTCATGAGATAAGCAATTGGCTTGAGGACATAGTAAGCATAACACACATCAGCCTGAATCTATGAAAGAAACTTTTAGACTTCAAAGATTGATGTTTGAAGAAAAACACACCAGCTGGTGCAGTAGAAAACAAGAGAAATCTTCAATAAGAAGGCAAGTGGTGGAAGCATAAAAGCACAAATGTCAACTGAAATTTTAGAAATGTGACAAAAACTTGCCTCATTCTAGGCCGGCTACTTGGCTCAGGATGCAGCAACCATAAGCAAAATGTAGCTTCTTTAGACCACTTCAGAAGCAACTGAGGAGGGAGGACACGATGTTTCAGGCTTTCCATAGTTGTGCTTTTTTCTTCTAGAGAGCTAAATGTGCAGAATAGCTGGTAATATGTTATTAACTACATCAGTGAGGTGTTAGAAAATTTATTCTAGTCAAAGACATGCACATCAGTTCTAATTTAAACAGTATTTGCACAGGAAAAACAGAGATCCTTAGTATGATATATTTTAGCTTACTTCAAAGAGAAGGACTCCGAGCTGATAAATGTCTGAAGCACAAGAATTAGTACCCCTGGAAAGTTCTTCTGGACTGCTGTACCAATTGGATTCCATGAGCAATATTTGTCTCATTGGGAAATAATACTTATTATCTTCTGTTCGCTCATTGTCGCTGGCTTCAGAAGCATGCATCACCAGACCTGAACATAATTGCAAGCAACGGATAGAAATCATTTGCGAAGATCATTAACTGAATTCCTTTCAAGCTGATTCTTTTTGGCCCCTAACTCACTTTGAGCTTGTTGGTGCAAGTGTGTGTGATGTGAGAGAAAGGTAATGATGAACCTTTAAAGTCAACCGCTTGGCTGTTGGACCTGTCTTCAAGAAAATCTGAACCCGAATCCAGAAAAGAAGCAGACTCTATGAAAGAGACACGCTTAAACAAGGAAATGACAAAGCATGACGGCCGCACATTGCGAACAACAATTCCTTGAGAATGCGCCAGGTTAACAATATCCACAATTTGAGAAAATATGTGAAGGCATTCCAGAGTATCCACTTTCCTTTCTGGATTATCCAACCATTGTCTCAAATTAACATCACCGGATTGCGCAGTTTTGTCACTGGGCCCCATAGAGGCAGAATCTTCAGAGTCTCTAACTTGTGTTCTATAGTGGGTGGCATGTGGCCAGAGACTTGTTTCCCTCCCCTTTCTTCCGGACATTAACCCAGACTCTTGGGTTGTATTGTCACCTGAGGACCTGATATTTCTTGCACGGATAATTCTAGAATTTCTATCAAAGTCCGACGAAGATCTCAATGCCCTAGAACTATTAGACATCTGCCGACCAGACGTCCACGAGCCTTCCATTATTATCTACCTATTAATATAACTACACCTCCATTATTATCCACCCATTAATAAGATAAACGCAAAAGAATCCTGATAAACACACACAATTGTACAATGAAATACTCCAGTGACTATTAACCACTTCTTTCTATTCCAGTGCAATCTTGAATGAAGAACACATTATATCCCAAAATAGAAACCAATTTGCTCCAAAAGGCTACAATATCTCCAAGCTACATCAAGTCGAGTACAGTGACCAGTTGATTGTATAACTACGTAACCTTTTTAGCATATTCACATAAGCTTAAAGAATTCATATGAACACATAAAAGATCAACATAACTGCGTACCCTTTATAGCAAATTCTACAAATTATCAACAAACCAAGACAATGAGAAATGAAAAAAAAAAAAAACGAAATCATGACATCGGCATCCATTTTAGTACTTGCAGAAACACAGTGTACCAGTGCGTGTATGGCTACAAAGAGAGAGAAAGAGAGGACAATAAGTACCAATTATCAGCATGAAAGCAGTAGTGTGGCTGGTGGGCAAAAGATTCTCCATACTTTCACTCCACCAGATAGAAACAAAAGAGCGTCGCGTTTTTTTCCAAAGGAAAACACCACAGCCTGAAAAAATTCCACAGCCCCAAGAATTTTTGGCAAGAAAAGAAAAATAAAAACACGGCCATGAAGTTCAATACAGTTCGGAGAGATCCATTTTCCAATACTCGTTCTTCCACTAAATTAATATCATTTTAAGAAACCCTATAGAGATACTCTCTATCTATAATTAGTAAATGCAGTCATTCCTACTTCAATCCCAATAATGCATTCTCATGCGTGTTTGTTCGTATATGAAGACGTGGCTAAATCACATCCTAGCTGCCCTTTCAAAAACATTGAAAAATATCAGTATTTTATCCATTTGTGGTCCAGAATGATCTCCAAATTCCAATATAATAATTTAACCAATGGCTTTAAATTAAGCTAACCAGAGGATGCAAAATAAGTAAATTATAGCAAATAAACGTGATCATTTCAACTAATTGTTAATTAACAAATTAATTATGAGAAAAGTACTGGACCTTCACACCATCATCATCCTCGAAGGCTGAGAAAACCCTGAACTTTATGATTATACTTTCACTTTAGGAATTGCACGCAATTAAACAGTCTGAGAAAGCCCGAACTTTATGATTATAATTGACCAATAATAAGAATTGATTTTTATTAGAATATTTGTTAGGTGCAACGGTAGATTGGACTAAATTAAAAAAAAAGGACAATTCTTGAGGTTTAGGCTTTACGAGGATTTAAGTTTGTAATGACAATTTTGACATTTCTAGTTGATTTCGAGTAGTATTGAGTTAAGATATATGTACAGAAAACAATTTGACAGATATTTTACATACTCTCACAAGGGTGGGTTGCATGGGACCCATGATAATAAAAAA
>CAIGRN010176619.1:0-14921 GCA_903798345.1 Fraxinus anomala
CATGCTTGTTAATTGAAAAGTGTCTAATTTTGATCGCTCTTGTAAAAATGGCCAAATTTGATACTAAATTATCTATTATACCCTTAATGAAAAATAAAACAATTTTTATTTCAATTTGTCACGAATTTCAAGAAAACACAAGCAACTTCCACGAGAAATTACATTAATGCTAACTAATACCTAATAGATTCATTTCCTTTCATTATTTATTAGGTATTGACCAATAACTTTGAAAAAAAAAAATGAAGAAGATGAAGTAAAAAAACTATTAACACTAAAAAATAACTATATGCTTCCAATTCATAAGAAAATTATATAATGTCATTTCGAAAAATTTAATTTCATCCATATTTGAGAGTTGATAAGATTTTCCACAATTCTCAGTGAATGTAATTTTCTTTAAAATTTTCTTGTTGTTGATAAATTGTGTTTAATAGTTGTTATGCTTGAAATTTCACGACGTTCTCGACATTCTAAAAGTTGTTTCAACATTAGGACACTATCTATCTTCACACTTGAAACTTCATTTATCTAAAATGAGATTTCATTCGTTCTGAACACGAGAGTTCTCTACATTTCATAAATGTTTTATTTACTCATTTATATGGAGAAGTGAGTATTGAATGCATGGTTGACATAATACTTTTAAAATAAGTAATATAGATCATGTGTCAAATTATTATTAGTCAGTACATTTTTAATTATATAAATAATTTTGTACTTATTGTGAANTAAATTTGCTAAGGGGGACATTTATATATATATATATATATATATATATATATATATATATATGTATGTATGTATGTATGTTGTTCCATTTATCTGTCAGAAGCTGATATGTTATCCAAATTCAGATTTTGGATAACTTGGATATTCTTCAAAAAAGAAGAAAAAAAATAAATCTAAACGACTACGAATAAACCTTTCAAACTTGAGCAAGTGAAGGTACATGACCGAATATTCTTCTTAACCAATTAGTGCCTTGACCAAACCGATGTCCTACGTCTCATTAATATGAACAGAAATATCATAAGTTATTTATAATTTTGAGTCAAAATAAAATTTTAATTTCACAACTAATACGTACTTATTATTGACAGTTGACACTTGTGACTTTTCGAGGATCCATTACTATAATGAGATTATAATGAAACCCAAACACTCCTTTGTANTATAATGAGATTATAATGAAACCCAAACACTCCTTTGTATAACAAATTTTAATTAATCCTATGTTTGGATATAAATTATAAATAATTTATAAATCTCGTCAAAATCAAATATTAATTTTAATCACGTTCATAACTCGTATTCATTATTATTTACATATATTTTGGGATCTATTAGTATTCTGCCTTTTAAACAATTTATAAGGTGTGTTTGATGGATATTATTGAGAAAAAAATGTATTTTAAATAGTGATATGATGTGAAATATATTCGTGATGATATTTGTGGTGGATTGAGGAAATTTGCTAGGTGTATTGGGCTGTTATTTCAAGTGGTGGATGATATTCGTGATGTCACAAGCGGACCACTCCTTCGATCGTGGCCCATCCGGTGGTATGGAGGTTCGGTGGTTTGTGTGGTGGTTGGTTGGAGTGTGTTGGCTTCAAAAGTGGCGGAGGGAGGAGGCGGAGGGAGGAGAGAGAGAACATTTTTTAAAATTTTTAAAATTTTAATAATTTATTGGATTGATTTGCACTTTTTAAAAAGTTTGGGAGTATAATTGCAATTTGTTTTTTTAATTTTTCTTTTTTTATTTATTTAAATTATAGGGTATATTTGTCATTTTACATTAAAAATTGGTGAAAATAAAGTTTTCTGCAATGAAAAGTGAAAATAACGGTGAAAATGCAAAAAATTAAAATATAAGGACGTTTTGTACACAGCAAGTCAAACGTAGGGACGTTTTGTGCTATTAAGCATTCGAAAAAAATTGTGTCAAATAGAGGCATAAACTTGTCAAACTATAATAAGGGTCTATTTGGCATAACTTTTAGTTCATGTAGATTTTTTTGGAAGTAAGTTATCTTAATTTTTATTTAAAAATCTAAATTTTGAAAGAGGTTAATATTTTGGAAGTATTTTTGGAGGAAGTCAAACTCGATTAGATTCCTCAACTCGATTAGATTCCTCTAAAAGCTATTTTCACTTTAAAGAAATATTTTCATATAATTAGTCAAATGAGTTCAAAAGTAATTTTTTTTCATTTAATAGTTCATTTTAGTTTCTTCAAAAGTCAGGCCAAACGAACGCTTAAAAGACTAAAAACAACTTCAGGCCATGTGGCCTGTAAAACATGGATTGGGCCTAATGATCCGCAATTTTTGATCGGCGTGCCTTTCGCGTGGGCAGTTGATGTACATTTTCGATTTCACTCCACAAGTTGTTTGCAATTTCTTCACTTTAAAAAATTATTTTTCCCCTCCAAAATCCATTTTATTATGATCGTTTGATTGTAAGAATGGAAAATGGGTAAAAAGAAAATAAATTTTAGATAAAATAATTATCTAGAACTTGTCGGGAATTATCAATTAATTGTGTTTGATTGATATAATTTTTCACTTGAAAAATATTAAAATTTTGAATCTTTTGGTGTTCGTTTGACTTTGTTTTTCATAAAAATTATCCATTAAAAGAAAAAAAAAATTTACAATTAGAAATAAAATTTGTTTTAATTACCAAAAAATGAAAAAAGCTGGAAAATTATTTTTCCACCACTTCGGTAGGAAAACCAATTCAATCAAAACTTGGAAAAAGGCGGGTTGGGTAAAAATATTTTGTCAAGAAAATTTTGACTATCAAATAAAGAAGAAGTTCAAGAAAAATAGTAAAGATTATGCCTTAAAACTCTTTTGAACTCTTTGTTTCTCTCGCCCTATTCTCTGCATAATGGTATATGATTAATCACTCAAAATTTTCGCACAGCCACTAGGCAGACTTTACTAATGAGTGAATGTTTTTGCATTTCGATTGCAGGCATGTTTCTTTACATCTTATTATCTTATCTGCAGTTTCATTTGCAGTTCTAAATTCATTTTTGACATTTGAAAATGGGTTATCTCTTTAAACACTTTTTTGAGTGTGGCAATACAAGATTCTTTTAGATATTCTCTCTTTCTGGGATATTTTTAACGGGGTCTGCTGAAAATGATATTGGGTTAGCCTCATGGTTATTAAAAAATTCACATTTATTGTTACTCTTTTCTTTGTAAATTGCCATTTGTGATTTGGGAATTGGGTTTTTTTTTTGCTCACACTGAAAATTGTTTGATCTGGAATGTATTTTTGGGTGAAAAATAACAAGTTCTTTTAGATATCTTGACGAGCGATCGAGTTTAATGTTAATTTCATTTGCTGAAATTGAAATGGGTTGGTTTTAAATTGTCTGTTTTGACTATGAGAAATCACATTTTTAGATTATTTAGGTTTTGGGACAAATTTATGAGTTTTTTTTTCGTATGGTTATTACTTATTAGTACTGGGCATTAAAGTTTTCACCATGTTAATAATAAGAAAAATCCTACACATTCATTTTGAATATCTTGGTTGACATTCCAGCCATTGATTTGAATAAGTGGCCAGATTGCTTGTCACACCATCAAATGTCAACAAACCTGTCAGTGTAGCAAAACTCTAATAATAATCACTCTTATGATATGGTTTACCATCCTTAAAGACGTTTCTTAAGTTTTCATTTGTTTAAGTCCAATATTATAACGGAGTCATTAGTCTACGTGCGTACTTTTTCTTTTTTTCTCTTATTTTTTGTTTTGTTCACAAATTGGAGACTTTAGTGGTAGTTCAAACAGTTTAAGACATGTCAGTCATGAATGATGTCATTCTTGCATGGCTCTTGTTTGAGACTGCCCATTTGAGTTCCTGGTTGCAACTGTAGCTCCATAACCTTTTCACGCAAATGTTTTTCAAATGCAGAATTCTTGTTTAGTTTATGAGCTATAACCAATAAGATAGATAGAATGGAGGATGGAAATACAATTGACCACTTGGATTTGAAGTTGTTCTCAAATGACTATGCAGCGTGTAGGTTTTAGAATGAAATTAACTCCTCATTGATTAGGATAGTTTAGTTGATTTATGATTATAGGGAGATGTTAAATTCCATTACCTTGTGGGATATTCTGAGTGACAAGAGTTCACGCGTTGATGAATGAGCAAAAGAGAGAAAACTGATTGATGAAGTGAATGGACAATATAGTTTTTTCTTCTGCAGCCCAAAGTTTCTGTATCGAGGATTTGATGATGAATTAGAAATGAGATTTCTCTTTTGAAATGTGTGCACAATTTTATAGGTGATGGGAAACAATTTGAAGATAATTTGGGTATTGATTATCTCTGTGACTAAATAAAAGACTCCAGTTGAGAAACACCTTATGCTAATTATGAATGTTTCTAGTCTCTTGTGTAGCACTTCTATCCCACCTTAGGAATTTTTTTATTATTATTATTATTTTGGATTTTTACCTTGATACCCTGATATTCTGTCTTACCTTTTGGCTTATTCGCTTTGAAAATATCCAGTTTCCTTTATACTTTAAATTAGTCTTTGTTGTTTCTCATGAGTAAAGGGATATTGGATTTGTGCACATATTCACCTGTAATCGAACTTACTGCTCAGTGAAATTTTTTTACCAAACAACTTTTCACTTGCACATAATACATCCTTTGCTGAGCCAAATGCCACCGTTTCTGTTGAGCATACTTATTACGGTGCCTGCAGGTTTTCGTAATGGAAAATTGCAGTGAGAGGTGTCTTAAAATGTAGAAACAGTGTCTGGAATTATATATTAGTATAAACGACAATCTTTTTCTCTGTGCTATATGGATGAGTGAGTTGTTCTGTAATTGCGATCTGATAGTTGATATATATGCTAAGAGCGCATTATATATGCTTTAGAAACTAGATGGATGAAGGATTTGGAAGATTCGAATTACACAGCGTTCCTTTTCTACAGCCATTTCTTGCAGAATATTCTTAGAGATTATCTTGTACTGGCTTCCCAGAAATAATTTGCACTTATGTTGCGTCATGGGATCTGGATGCTAGAAACAGAGTTGAATTTTTGAATCTATTCAATCCTCTATTCTTTCAGTACAAAAACTTAAATACCCACCTCATATTTGGTGGTTGAACTAGATTATCTTCCTTGAGATGTCAGGAAAGAACAAGTTGGTAATGGTATTCAGTTGAGCATTCACCTAGGATTGTATCTAGATGGTAGAGTTCTAAGTATAGAGCACATTAATCTTCCTATATGCTATCAGAAAACAATTAATCTAAATCATCTGGACTCATCCTTGGATGCTTCAGTTTTGGTTCAGAAAGTATTTTCTTAACCACTTTAATAGGGAATCACTTGCGTCTTGGTCAGGATTTGTTTTGTGCCATGTATTGAAAAGGATTTTTGTGGGTTTTCGTGGGTACAAGATAGGCTGTTTTGGTGTTAGAGATGAAGCAGGTCATATGTGAAAGTGCAAAAGAGGCATTGCCATTTTTCTATTGGCACCAGGTCTAACTGTGTATCTTTCAATAACTCAATATTCACCGCTTTTTCCTGTTTCGTTATGCAATTATTTTGAACAATTGCTTTAAGGAGCTTATAGTCACAATTCTAGCAGTAGTTCCACAAACTAACGAAGACAAAGATTACTTGTCATACTGGTCAAAGTATATTGTCTTAACATTAGTACGCTACACAACACAATGAACCTAGAGTTATGCTACTGGACTAAGATTGCAGCATGCTAGAGCTAATCTATGTGATAATATATTCAGCATAATTAAACCATTTCAAGTCAACACTGCTTCAATGCAAAATGTGGTTGATAATGAGCTTGCTATTCACTGTATTGAACACCTCATGTTTATATTAGTCCACTATGAAGTTCCTTAGATGAAAGTGAGACCGTTTACTCCACCAGTAATGTAAACCATATTCCTTGCTCTGCGTGTTCTGTTCATTTTCTTTTGTAAATTGTAGTAAACTTAGTATACAAACAGTTAATTCAGGTAAGTCCTCTTTTTGATAAAAAAAAAAAATGTTGTCTGAATGATTAGCTTAATATGTGATGACGAGCAGCTTGGAACAAGTTTCCAAGCGGGACTTTAGGAGTACTATTTTAAAGTATGTTGGCATCTGTATTATGCGTTTGTTTAATATTTGTTATGACGTCATCTGCAGGTTAAGCTATTTTACATATTCTCTCCACTTTGGATCTGGTAGTGAGGTTGTTCTTGGGTTCGGATGAAAACAATTTGCAATGTGCTTCTCTCTGTTGCAAATTTCTTGGTGCAAAATTCACACCTTAACTAATTCTTGGCAGGGAAGTTTATACAAGTTTGGTAGGGATAGTGTTGGTAATTCCAGCTTAAAGGTTCTTGGTTCTCACAAATATGAGCCTGAAGGAGGATATAGTAGGAAGTGGATTAGTAGATCTGTAAATACGAAAACAGGAGGAAAAAAGGACACCTTGAGCAGCAAAACTAGTATCAGACCTGAAATATCTGAAGAAACAAGTAGCATTAAGTTAAATAAATATGAAATAGAAACAACTGAAATAGAAAGAAGTCAATATTATGTTCAACAAAAGATTGCTGACAACAAAGACTTGGAAAGGCTTGTAACAATTATTGCTTTTGATATTGAAACTACTGGATTTGGCAGAGAGAATGATCGGGTTATTGAGATTGCCTTTCAAGATCTACGAGGAGGAAAAAACAGTACTTTCCAATCTCTAGTGAATCCGGGACGTTATGTGCCAAATACACACATTCATGGTATTTCAAACAATATGGTCAACAGATCTGATGTTCCCAGGTATTTTAATTACAGAAATTGTTACTGTTGATACGGATCATTTTGTAAAAATAGTGCCTTTCTTATCTACCTGCATGGGATTCTGTGGATAAACCTTTTAAATACCTTGTGCTTTTCTGTGTCTGTGCGTGATTGATGTCTGAATTTTTTTCAAATTGAAGTGTTCACCTTTCAGATATAATTGGTTTTTGCCTTTGCTTATAAGTTGAAGGAAATAAGCTTTTCCAAACAATTCCTTTGTAGTATGGAGCAGCTGATTCCTATCTTACTGAAGTATATCCAAAGCCGCCAGATACCTGGTGGAGTTGTGGTTTTAATTGCTCACAATGCTCGGACTTTTGACGTCCCCTTTTTGAAAAGAGAATTTAGTCGCTGCTCTTACGAGATTCCTCCCGATTGGTTATTCATCGACACCCTTCCACTGGCTCGTGCTGTGATGAAATCTAAAGGTTTTCCCCTCTCCTTTGCTCAGAACATTTGATCATAGATGCATATTCATTTTATAGCTTGGTTTTAAATGTCATCAGGATCCAAAGTTCCATCAAAAGTATCTTTACAAGCCCTTCGGGAATACTACGATATTCCATTGGTTGGTTCGGCCCATAGAGCCCTATCAGACGTGCACTTACTAGCACTGGTTTTTCAGAGATTGACACATGACCTGAAATTGCCAATCTCTGGCCTACTTCAGAGCTCGTTTAAGTAAGGCCTCAAACTAGTTGATTTGGTTTTGAGGAAGAGAGAGTTGTGGTGAAATCAGTACTTTAGGTCCTCTGTGTTATATGATTTATTGTAATATTTCAAACTCAATTTTCTTGAATGATACTTTGTGGCCATTTTTAGTTGGTCAGCAACATTTTAATTAAATATTTCTATCATTTATTGCTTCACCAAATAATACTGAATAATGCTACGTAATCTCTGTCTATTTTGCAATGGACCCTATCGGTTCATTTTCCAATGAGTTGAAATGTATTTTCATTCATATGAATCGACGAACCCTATTGTTGGACTTACTTGATTGTGTTCTCTATTCTTTTTTTTGAAATCCGAACTGAAACCGTCAAACCCGAAAAATATTATGTTAAATTATTACAATTCATCAACTTGCATAATTGTTGGGTTTATAATATAGATTTTGGGAGAGTCATACCTCAAAAGTTAGCTATTGAAGTTGGAAAACTCAAGTCTATATCATACTTTCGATGTAGAATTCAAGTCTCATACCTTACGACGAGAATCATAACAATTGATCATGCTTTGCGATCCTAATGGTCACGTTGGACCGATGCTTTGCACTAGTCTATGATTAGTCTCGGACAAATAATGTCATGTCGCGTCACCATTCACGTCGCTCGATTTCAATCGGGAGATGGGGTACCTGTTCTAATACTATTGATATAGATTTTGGGAGAGTCATATCTCAAAATCTAGTTATTGAAGTTGGAGAGTCAAAATCTATATAATCCACACTGAAAGCACATACTTTCGATGTGAGATTGAAGTCTCATACCTTGCAACGTGAATTACAACGGTTTATCTCAAATAGAATTTTTGTTGCTGTGTTTATTTTTCTTCAATGTATGGTTCAATTATTATTCTGTGCAACAATCTCTTCACCATCTAATTACAATATTATATTTGGGCTCTCCTCAAAATTGAAATACAACAGCTGAATTTCTAATAGAACTTGGATGTCTTGTTCACACGAGAAAAGACTTGTTAAATTATTCATTGTATAGGACCAGAAGTGGTCGGTCCATTCATTGAGAACTCATTGTTTGTTATAAAATCTCAAAATTGAATTGGTTCGATTTGGTTCTAAATATTAGTGATCGTGATTTGATTTCATAGAGAATTGAATTGAACTGAGTTCTAATAATTATCTGAAAAATGAAATCATTGATTCTATCACTAAGTATAAAATACAATCGTTCAGTTCGATTCGATTTTGGTTCTGTCCAATTTGATTCATTCAATTGAAATTCTCAAATTCACTAATCAAACAAATGTAGTGCCTAACTATGAAGGCTCTTAAACTGTATTTATTTAATTATCCAATTTTCCGTAACATGTTCATTAAACCATTTATATTGATGTTAACGATTTGTGTTTTTAAAGTTTAACTCAATGCAATAATTTAAACCAACTGATTTTCTAGAAGTAGAATAGTGTTGGCTCGAATGAATTCTTGAAAACACATCCCAATTTCATTTCATTTTCTTTATACTTTGAAAATGAACTCAAACCTCTTGTTACTTCCACAATAACATTTATTAAATTCAAATAATTCATTTGTCTAGGTTTTTAAATAACACTGTAAAGAATTGAACATGAGTTAACTTACTATGAAGTTCAAAAGAAAAAGCAAAATGCTTGGATAATTGCTCCACCACCTGTAAAAATGAAAAATAAAAATTTCGGGTTAAAAACCGAGTTTTTATGTTCTTAATATTTGAATCAAGAATCAAAACGGAACTGGTCGATTCTCAATTTTAATACTCAAAACCAATTAGAACCAGACTGAACCATCCGATTCTAGTTTGGTTCGATCTAGTTATGTAAATAACGTAATTTACTCATTTATTTTAATATTACGATTCCATATTGTGTGTTGAAATCTGCTGCCCCAATTTTGCTTTGTAGTCTCCTGACTGAACTTTTGATAACTCAGTGGTTCAGCTCTTATGGACACCACTTCAAATGTTAAATGTAACTGTGTTGGTGCATTCCATTTTCTAATTAGAGTTGAACCACCAACACGTAAAAAATTAAAGTAATGAGAACAAAATAATGTCGGATCTAGAAATCACAAACAGGAAAGTAATATATATATATATATATATATATATGAAACAAGACACTGTAAGACAAATTCATAGACAGTGGATTGTTGCGGCAACTTAATATGGGTACTTCATTTTTTTTTTTTTTTAAATTATTTTTTTGAGGGTGGTGCTGGTTAGGTACGTTGTTTAATCACGCAGAGCAACAGCTACTGAACACTGCAACTACATGTAGACCATTCATTCTCACAAGTCACATCTTGAGAGGCTTCAATCCAAGTGATGCCCTGAGCCTATTTGCTTCTGCTATCTCCGGATCTGGATGATCTGTTCCATCATCCTTCTTTTCCTTCTTTTCTTTCTTCTTTTTTGGCTCACCATCGGGTCCCTCCCTGCGCTTCTTAGGGCTTGCACTCATACGAGCATGCCTTTTGCGACGCTCATCACGATCCTTGCGATCTCTGCTTCTGCTTCGTCTGCCACGCTCCCTGTCCCTGTCCCTGTTCCTGTCCCTATCCCTTTCATGACCATATTCCCTCTCTTCTCTCAGGCGATGGTGATCCCTTTCCTTATCTCTATCCCTATCTCTGTCACGCCCTCTTCCACGATCCCTGTCATAATCCCTATCTCTGTCATAATCTCGATCCCTGCAAGTGTACATCGGCAGTAGGGTCAGCTTAAAGAAGTATGAAATATGGTCCACGTTTCGTAACAAAAATTATTAGACCAGTTTCACCGAATAACATATTTTGCCGCCTAATGTCACACACGACAATTTGCACAAACTATTATCATGAATATCAATCCAAGATTCTTAAACACTTAATCAACTAACCCTGCCATCGATCCGAAAAAGAGAAAGGGTCAAAAGGTTGAACCGGGGTTGAACCGTTGATTTTTCAAAAATAAAAAAAATATACGTTTAAAATTTTTAAAAAGTACATGTTTACATAGGCTGAACCAGCTAAACGGGAACAGGTCACGGATTTTCCAAAAACCGGTCTGTTTAACTGGTTTTGGGGCGGGTCTTTAATTAGAGGTTTTATAAGCCTCAACGGACCGATTTTGGTCCCGGTTCCCGGTTTCCCTGTTGAACCGGTCGGGCCGGTCCAGTTTTTAAAACATTGATCAAAACCCATTAAAAAATGGGAGAAAAATTAAAGTTCTTGTCGTGGGAGAAATTGGAAAAGGGGAAGGATAGATAGAGAAGAAATAATTAAAAAAAGTGTAGAAACAACAAATGAAAGAAAAGGTTGAGGTGAACAACTAAATAAGAGGAATATCATGCAGAAAATACTACTACTGCATTGCAGTAAAACTGTCTGATCCATCATACTTCTCAGCTGCACACTGCCAGTGCAGAGAAACCTGGCAGGATCATAAATTATTGCTCTAGGAAGCTGTCATAAGCCACTGATGGCTTCATATGCCATCGTGCTCAGAAAACCATGAGATATTCGGGCGTGGGTGCGTGCGTGAGTGACTGAGTTAGTGAGTGAGTGAGTGAGTGATAGGTTGTAAACATGATGGAGGTTCAAATGACAGCTTCCACCTCAATGTATCGCTCATAACGCAACAATAACACGAAATACCAATGTTGATTTCATCTTTTATATCCCTATACCAAGGGTAAGAATATGAACAAGATGCAATTCTTGACCTACAAACTGATTTCAAGTTTCTAGTTACCAGATATAAAATCTTGCATAAATTATCGTGCACGGAATATCTGATACACCAAAAACATAGAACTCCACATTTAGTTTTATTAGATTCAAGAATGCGTTCTTCTTCAGCCCCTCAACAAATGAGAGAAATGAAGTCTTCAGAATAATCATTAGGCTATTCCTTAACCATTCAACATTTCTATTTTAATTTATCTCTCCTACTGAAATAAAATAGTAAAACAGCAGAAATCAAATCATGAACAAATATAAAATACAGCAAAGCAAAAAGGGTTCCGACCTTGTGATTCGGATCATACATAGTAATGGGGGTATCAGGTATACAAAATGATCGAAAAAAAAAAAAGATTTCAACTGCTAGATGTGAAGAAACTATAACCAGTTAAGAGAACAGCCATTAACAAACTGTGTGAACATGAAAATGTGTTAAAGGAAACAATCCCAGCAATTTCAATGTTAACTGCTTTACCATATTTTAAAAAAAATCCTTTGAGAAATTGAGAGTCATCAAGAAGGCAATCACCACGCAACTAATAGGAATGGCAGTCTTTCTTTAATATAAGATGGTTTCTAAATAAACAACCAGAGGGGGCAAAAATAGATATATACAGAGAAAATCATACCTGTATCTGTGACTGTCTTGTTTTCTATCTCGATCTCTTTCCCTAGTTGGACTTCGTCCATGGTAGTAATCCTGTTGCACAAGAGCAAAACTAATAAAATCAAGCCAGTATACATGCATGTATGACATAACTACAAAAATAGAAAACGTGACATGAGCGGTTAAGTAGATTAAGAACTGAACCTTGTCGTGGCTGTCAGAATCTAATCCAGCTGCAAGTTGGTCATCTTCATCCTCCTCAAAATCATCTTCAAGAGCACTTCTTCTAGGTTCCAGTGTATCGATAGCTTCAAGAGTCATTCTAGCAGAACAAAATAAGTAGATATAAGTACCTACTACATAAGATTACGATCTGTGAAGATTAAAAAGCAAAAGAAGGTGATAATGGAGGAGAAATCAAAAGGAATAATTTGGAATCAAAACAACTAAAAAGCAATTAGATATAGAAAAAAAAAAAGCATCCATAAGAGTTCTCATCAACTAAAAGAACCAATTCAAATAATTACTAGATTTACAAGAATGGTCTATTTGTCTATTGAATCCCCAGTAATAATTAACACTGGAAAAAAAATGTCTCTTTTGATTTAACAATTGGAGATCCTAATATGGACTTAACAAAGATCATTTAGACAATATGAGAAAATTGATAATGCTAGGAATTACACGGGACAGAAATCCATTGACAAATGTAATTGTGCTTACCATGTGCCATAAATAACCAGCAGTTTATTCCCCAGGTAAATTAAGCCCCTATTTGGGCTCCATTAAAATGTAATTTTGGAGAAAATGTGTTTTGTAATAGTGATATTTTTGGAGTGTGTGGTTAAAAAATAAGAAAAAGTTTTGGGTTTATGTGTAATATTATTTTATTGGAGAATGTGTGGTTAAAAATGAGTTTTGAAATAATGTATTTTTGAAAAACGGGGGCCAAACAAGGGATCATTCTCTATCATAAGAGGACAGGAAGAAGCTGGAGGTATAAGCTTGTAACCAAGTAAATTATTGCCTTAATCAGTGTCGTAGATCAGACTGTAACTATGAGTACAATGGGGTCAATAGGATTCTTCTAATTAGCCAGAACTTTTAAATAAAGAGTAAAGCATAATACCAAATTCTACAGGACGAGAGGTGGGACTTCAGGGATGAGGTATGAGGATTTTTAACTATAATTTTTTCATATTACATTATGCACATAAATAGTTCTGAGTGGGGAAAAAACAAAAATGGAGCAATTCTAGCCCCCACAAACAATTCTTAGAAATCAAAATATAACAACCCGTGAATTATAAGCTTGTTTGGCCAAATTTAACATTTTTATTATATAACATGTTCTAATAACTTTCTTTTTCAAAATATTATATTGAAAACTTTAACCAATAAAAAATTATTTATTTTAAAACCTACTTACTAATAAGCCCCTATTCGGTAGGGATTAAAATAGAGTTTGATAAAAGTTGATGAAATGTGCGGTTGAAAAATTGTAAGTCTCATGAATTATGTTATCAAAATTAATTATTAAATTTGACTTAGATTAAAATCTAGATTTTAATCCCTACTAATCACGGGCTAAGTGAACCTTTTAAACTTAGCTAAACATGCTCTAAGTCACAATAAAGGAAAACTAGAAAGAATAGCCACTGTAAAACCAAATAAGCACGAAACTAAGGTTTTATATAAAACAAAACCAGGGGGTGGGGGAGCAAAATCTGGAATTGGGGTGAACCTTGCCAGTGAAACAATTCTTAGAATCAGAATAAATCAAATGAATTATGTCGGACTAGAGGAAGCCTAGAAACAATAAGTCTAGCATCAAACTTGCCCAAAAATCAGGTTTCGGATACCTTTTTTTGATGCGTGGTAATGCAATATCACAAGAATAATCTTTTGTCAGAAGTTCATCAATAATCTCATCAACATGTGTCAAGGTGAAGCCTGATACAATTGGATCAAGGGAAGCATAACATTAGCATGACACAAACTATATTCTGTACAAAGATCATACTCAAAAGAGCTAAGAAAATCTTACGCCCATCAGATGATTTGAACCGCAGCTTTCGGTAATCATTGTACAGAGGTTCTAGGTAACGGTAAACATCAATGTCTGTCCCTGTAAGGCGCAAATAAAAAGCTCCAAGTGCCCGAACATATCTATTACGAGACAGTAATGTCAATCAGTCCTGAGAAATACATTTATCGTTCTTATAAAGTAAATGAAAACAAAAATAGCAATAGAATGCTTAACCCGGGGAATCAAATATACAATGATAACACAATAAATAATACACAGAAGACAGGTTGCTAGATCTAGATTAGAAGAATGCAAAATCAATGAACGCTGCTCTTCCATACCATGGAATGAAGCCTATTTAACTCAAATATGCACTATTTAATTGTATACAGGAAAAAGAATCACAAAAAACAGAATTGCCTTTTTCACATGCATGGTTAGAATAATTTATCAAAATTGAAGTAAAATTAGTTTATCAAACAATCAATTATCCTACAGCAAAATAAGG
Source organism: Fraxinus anomala (assembly GCA_903798345.1). Lineage (NCBI taxonomy): Eukaryota > Viridiplantae > Streptophyta > Magnoliopsida > Lamiales > Oleaceae > Fraxinus > Fraxinus anomala. Next base: position 14,454 of record CAIGRN010176619.1, read on the forward strand.
GTCAATCAATTAATTTTCGAAGTTAAAAAAAATAAAAAATTAATGGGGGCAGATTACTTGTATTCGGGGTTTTTAATAAATTCGACAACGATTTCCTTGTCGGGTTGGATCTGGAGCATCTTCATAACGAGACACAAGAAGGGGGTGGGCTTGCGGTTTCCGCCATTAGTACCACCCAAGTGGTCGAGCTCCATGGCCTTGTCAACAAGGGTCTCGGCGGTGAGTCCAAAGCACTGCTCCTTCCAGTAGGAGTGCTGGTATATCTTTGAACGCACTATCTTCTCCACCAGATTCTGCGGGTTCGTCCCCCTTATGCTCTTCGCCAGCGGGTCCGTCCTGTTCGCCATTCTTACACTTCAGTTACCTGAAAATATGCAGGTAGTATAATGTGTAGGGATTTGGAGATTTCATAAACCCTAAGAAAGAGAGAGAATTAGCGACGGAAGAGGAAATACGCGTAGATGGCCT
>CAIGRN010176626.1:0-12258 GCA_903798345.1 Fraxinus anomala
ATGACTCCATGTGGGTCCACCCCTGCCAAGTAGCCCTGGATTGAAGAGTTGATCAAGTCCTAACTGTTTTTCTACTTATTCAGTCAACTTTGTGCTTTGATTTTTCTCTTTATAGATTTTAATTTCCATTTCCTTATAGTTCGGCTCATTTTTAACTTTGAAAACCTTTTTCGTTGAGTAACGTTATTCATAACGAAAATTATAAGTAATCTTTCTACGTGACATATATGTGTCATTTTATTATTTGATACATGAGATAATAAAAAATTGCTAAATTAATATATCAAATAACATTTTGATTCTAAAGTCGAGAGACGTATAAAATAAGGACATAAAATTTTGTATCAAGTCATCCACACATATTCTCATATTCGCTGTTACGATACCTATCTCGATCCTACTGTCCATTTCATATTAATTTACTACCAAAAAAAGAGATGAGACAAAAACATATTATCTAAATCTTGGACTTCTTTACTTGCTGTCAATTCGAAAAACCGTTTTGTCCACCAATAAAAAAAAAAAAAGAAAAAAAAAAAGTGAAGTGAATATTGAATTTTCATTTATTTTAAACTGAATAAGAATCTTTCTTAATTCCGTGCGAGAGCTTGCAGTTTGCTCTATTTATTGGGCGGTCACTACCAACGACTGGGTTGTTGTACATAAATTTTATACAGCAATCACTCGTATTTCTGACCTCTAAATTTATATAATAATCTTCATGCATTGATTTATATTAATAGACTTCAGGATATTTTCATTTCTGGATAAAATTTCATCAGAAGAGTAAGCCCACTTGTTGTTCTTCCTTATTTGAAGTTCTCTGCCGACGAATCTGTTTTCCTGTGCTTCAACTGAGTTTCTGCCATCGAGTGTGTGACTGTGTGTGAAATCATATGGCGGGTGGTGCTTCAAGGGAGCTTGACCAGACAGCGACATGGGCAGTATCTGTTGTGTGTGCAATTATCATTATCATCTCTATTGCCTTGGAAAAGATTCTCCACAAAGTTGGAACGGTACGAATTTACTTTTTGATAATTTAAATGTTTCTGTTTTCTTTTGAAAATGTTGAACAGTAATTTTCAGTTGGTTAACGACCAGGTCATTTCGAAACAAATTTTTTATCTTGACATAAAAAACCAACAAATTAGTTGGTTGGTTTATGTTCTTTCACTATCAAGACACTGGATAATTGTTGTTTATTTCTCATGTTTCTACTTTTCTTGTTAATCTGTGATTATAGTTTTACAACTATTATTCATGTTCTTCAATTGAATGTAAGGACTTATCCTTGTTCTCCAATTTCATTTGTTGTTTCCTTGTTGAAGCTGTTTGTTTGCTCAAATTGATAGCTTTGGGTTGCCATCACATATGGTAACTGTTATATGATACTTAAGTTCTTAAATGATCCGTTGTTTCACCTTTCGAAATTATAGACTTTAACGATGTTTAATCGACTGTTATTTTTCCTTTATTGCTCCAATTATATTTTTGATCATATTGCTAGCTTGAATTAAAGAAATCCATACTGTTTGCTGCTTCCTTTGAGTCCTTGTGTTAACATGACATTGCTGACGTTATTAAACAGTGGTTAACGGATACGCATAAGAAAGCTCTGTATGAGGCATTGGAGAAGATCAAAGCCGGTGGGTCATAATTTCTGTCTTTTCCTCCCCTTTCCCCTCCTCCCCAAGCAAGAAATTTACATTTGGTGTCTAATTTGTTCTTTTCGGACTGTGACAGAGTTGATGATACTCGGTTTCATCTCGCTAATCCTTGTGTTCAGTCAATATTATATTGCTGAAATCTGCATACCTACTCGTGTTGCAAATACCATGTTGCCTTGTCCTTTAGAAGACGCAAAAGGCAAGGGAGATGGCGGTAATCGTAGACTTCGATGGTATGAGCGAAGGGTTTTGGCTGGTAAAAAATCCAAGTGCAAGAAGGTAAACATGGTTTGCTTGTCGAATAGTTCTGTTAATTAAATGAAATTGTTTCTTGTAAATTATTTTGATAAAAATTCCCAACAAAAAAGAATATGATAAAAATAGAGTCAAGCTAGCCGACTAAACCAGCATGCTAATGTTGGGAAGCCTTGTCTAACCGAGGAAATCATGTAGTGATTGCCTCAAAACTGGTTTGGACCAAGTGAATATCAATATCACATTAAATAATTTCCATGAAATTTGAGATACAGGAAATATGATTATTTAGAATGAGTCATTGACAAGTTTGACCCTCCAATAAGTTTAAGACAACACTATGCATTGTTCCCTTTTTTTTTTTTTTTTAACATTTGGATTAATCTCCCTAATCATTTACTTTTTGATCAATTCTTGCAGGGCCACGTATCGCTTATATCAGTTGATGGACTGCATCAGATACACATTCTTATATTCTTTCTAGCAGTTCTCCATGTAATTTACAGTGCTATTACTATGGCGCTCGGAAGACTGAAGGTAATTCAAAATGCAGTTATCAAATATGTGCTTATATATCTGATTGGCAATGCTATTTACAGAATCACTCTATACTGTGTTAAAGTAGAAAACAATATTTCCCAAAGATCAATTTGACCATCTTATTTTTTGAAATAGCATTCTTAGTCTCTGCATAGATCCAGTGCAGGTTTTGAACAAGTTATAAGTCGAAGTTTCATATTTGATAACTATCTATTTTAATTAAGGATCCAAACGCCATACTGGTGTCCAAAAATGCGTTATCAAAACCTGCAGATTTGAGCAATTGTAGAAGACTTTGTAACATTAGCCTTGGACTCCAAAGTCAGTCAATCTTCCAACTAAAGCTCAGAGGAACTTTTTTTGCCGAAGTTAGTAGAGAATCTCCATTTAGTATCTCTGATTGAAAAAATCTACATATACTCTGTCCCTTAATTGGACATGACCAAGTATTCTTCTCTATCTCCTTCAGAAACCCAGTAGTTTGTCTAATGAGTCACATTCGCACATTGTTGAATGAAACTCAACCATTAAAATCCTCTTATCTCTTGTATTCTCGGAACTCAAAAGTTGTGTAAGATGTCATGTTGAAATGCCAAATACAGAAATAAAAATCTAATAATTGATGAATGTGTCGTCACCTGTGATATATAATTCATGCATATTTAAGATAGTCATCCAGTCTGATTGGGTACATTCTCTGAAAGAAGATATACTCTTTGTTGCATCATGTCATTTTAGGATTGGAGAGGAGACCTAACCTTCAGATTCAAGGTTTACATTCAAGGTTTACCATTAGGCCTAAATTATATCCTAATTTTATAATAACAAAACTGGATACCAAGGCTCAAATTTGTCTCTGATCTGATGCTTGTTGAATAAGGTTCAGAATCTCTTCTAGAGAAGTCATGATTTTACACTGTAATATAATCATTTGCTAAAACTATGTCACGCAGATTCGTGGCTGGAAGCAATGGGAAGAGGAGACTTCATCCCACGACTATGAGTTTTCAAATGGTATATCAGTGCGTGCTGTTATATAATTATACATGATACTTTGTTATCTAGATGACATCTGATCTTCATTTCCTTGCTACTTGCAAAGTGATTCTCATTGAATTGGCAATTTAATTGTGGAACTGGCAGATCCTTCAAGATTCAGGCTATCTCATGAGACATCTTTTGTGAGAGCACACACTTCTTTCTGGACCAGGAATCCGTTATTCTTCTATATTGTAAGATATACTGCCCTTGTCATTCTTCTTTATGATTTTTCCATGTAAAGTGCCTGTGGCCTTCATTCAGTTGTTGACATTTTCAAATTTAATATTTCATGTAAACGAGTTTCAGCTAATCAAAATTCTTCCGTGCAGGGATGCTTTTTCCGTCAATTTTTTAAGTCTGTTAGCAAATCTGACTACATGACCCTTCGCCATGGCTTTATCTCTGTGAGATTTTCTACTTGCATGTCCTTCGTAGTTTATCTGGTTACGTAACCTGTTTCCCTTAAGAGTTCATAGTTTACGGTTGTTTAGGTCCATTTAGGACCGGGAAGCAAATTTAACTTCCAAAAGTATATCAAAAGGTCACTAGAGGATGACTATAAGACAGTCGTGGGAGTCAGGTAAACAGCTTTAATTGAATTCGTAGTTTTCTTAGATATTATTCTGACAAATTGACAGTATCTTTATGACTTTTCCTTTTTGTTCTTTTTTTTTTTTGTATGTTGCAGTCCAGTATTATGGGGGTCATTTGTGGTATTCTTGCTCCTGAATGTTAATGGTTAGTCAATATTTCATTGTCAAATATGTTCCATCATTTTCCTTCTCTTATTAGGTAATATGGTCTAAATATTACATTGTTTCTGAAACTGACTCTTAAACTGTTGTCTCTGTCAGGGTGGCAGGCATTGTTTTGGGCATCCTTAATTCCTGTAATTGTAAGTGTCCTTGTTGGTCATGAAGAAGTCCTCAATTTCAAGTAGATAATAAAGAAATCCTAATCGTATAATGTTTCTCAGATAATCTTAGCTGTCGGCACAAAGCTACAAGCCATTTTGACAAAGATGGCCCTTGAGATTACAGAAAGACATGCAGTGGTCCGAGGCATTCCACTTGTGCAAGGCTCGGACAAATATTTTTGGTTTGGTCGGCCCCAGTTAGTACTTCAGCTTATACACTTTGCGCTGTTTCAGGTATTATATATTCTTTTTGAACGGAATAGACCCTAAAGCTATTAGCAAAGCATAGTATCCTGTCACCAAGGCTGAAGGTGGAACTTTCATATTGTTCCATAACTAAAATCTATGAGACAAATAATAATATTAATGGAATCAATGATAAGTTATCTGTCCTGTACTTCCAACTTTATTGAGTTCTTCAATAGATTATTTGGTTAATTAATAATGACTAACTTTATACAGATGTAAGCCTGTATGAAAATGACTTAACAGAATTTGAAATGGAAAAATCAGAAACCAATATTTTGAAAATTTACTTATTAGTGTTCGACATACTTGTAAGCACAACCAAAGAACTTTGTGTTGTTGCTAAAAGTAAAGATAGAAATTGAGTAACTAATGTTGTACTTTTCCCTAGTCCAAAAGGTTATGATGGGAATGTTGTTGGATGAGTAATATGCTCTGCCTGAAGAACTAGGTATCATAAATACGGATATGACATGACATGAACATCGAACATGTAAATTACAAAAAAAAAAGGTATACGACCCTGCTAGGATATTTCAATTAAAAGCATGCAAATAAATATATATTTGATCAAAATGAACCATGGAAAACTTAAGGAGTAGAACTAAGGAAATAATACTTAGATCTTAACAATAAAAAGCAGTAAATATCAAGTGAAGTGTCTATATATATTTATCATTAGGAATCAAATCACTCAACTATGGAAGTCAATCTATTGAAGGAGGCCTATCGGTCCATACCTTTTGTCGGTCAAACGAAGTCCTGTTCTTGATTTTTTTATTTTTTGAGGTGGAGTGGAAGGAAGGGAAGTCCTGTTCTTGGTTCCAATGCATGATTGTACACATAAGAATGGAACTAATAAGCCAAAACAAAAACAGATGATAGTATTAGCTATTTAATAACCAAGTTTGCAATCATATGGAGCATGTAACTTTTTCACCATGTTGTCCGTCTTAAACATATGCTTGAGGGGTGTTGTGGTACTGGCATACGAAGTGTAGGATATCCAAGTCCATTAATTTTCCTTTATACATAATTTTTGGACACATTTTTATGGTATCGTAAACGTGTTACATGAGTCCCTGAGTATGTTCATGTCTGACACTTGGAAGTTTCTATGGATCATAGTTGAAGGATCTCGTTGTGTAGTCATGGTCCAGAATGAATCTTGGTAGAGGAAGGCAGAAAGCACACACCGTCTTGTGAATAAGAAATATAGAAATGAAAAGAGATTTTTTTTTTTCAATTGTAAAGTTATCTTTTTATTCTCAGTAGTCTGAAATCGTATTCGTATGTCCATCTATTTCTTGAATTTCCTTTTTATGAAAATGATTGTGCTAATCAGTTCAATATACTGTGCAGAATGCCTTCCAGATAACATATTTTTTGTGGAGTTGGGTAAGGATTCTACTATAAACACATAAAGTATGAGTGACTACAAAATTATCATCTATGATATTGATAAGAAAAATAAGAATTTCTCCTTGTGCAGTATGAAGGCTTCAGGTCTTGCTTCTATGATAAATTAGGGTTTCTTATAGCAAAAACTATCCTAGGGTATCCCTCTGTTCCACATCATTTCTTCACAAAATAATTCTATCTCAAATGCACCTTGAACTTGTGGAATTAACTTTAATGCAATATTTCAGGGTGGGAGTCCTATTCTTATGCAGCTATAGTACACTTCCACTCTATGCCCTCATTGCTCAGGTACCATGAAAGCCTTGTATTTCTAACTATTACCTTTGATATTCAAATGCTAATCAGTGAAATACTAAGCGAATCTTACTGTTACCAAGTATAACATGGTTCTATATGCAGGAAGCTTCTATGATTTAATTTGTGAAAACTAATTATCCAGCACAGTTGAAATACACTGAACATAATATCTTGGAAACTTGTCCAAAATTATTCAGCAAGGGTACCTTTCATAGCTTAACTGTTTTAAATAAATAGAAGGATTAGAGAATCTGGGAATAAATAGTTGATGAGTGCATGCCGTGATCGGTACTTGATAGTCCAGTCTCTAACAACTGGGAGGTGTGTGCTCTTTGCTGACCCAAATCCTCAAGTGGCACCATTTCCATTTGAGTGGCACATAACCTGCTTTTCTCTCTTGCACAACTGAAAAATAGCTCTTCCACCACCAACGGTAACCAGAAACCAGAATAATCTAAAATTTCCATCATGCGCAAGCTATCAACCGCAACCTCTATGCCTGCCAAAATGTGTCGCCCCAACGCCATCATTTCCGCAGAAACCTGAAATTCCATATTTACGAAGTAAATGCTCGTCATTTTGAATTTTTAGTTACTTCCTAAATATATTTGTTTAATCACTTCTAAATTCCAATGTTGTCTTGTTAGTTGGGACATGAGAAAACCCTCCTTTTTAGTCGGGAGAAGAACCAATGTTAAGGCCTTGAGACTATAAAGTTGTAGATTTGACTTGGATAAACTTGTATTATGATCGAAAGCTCACATAATATTATACGTTTGACTTGCGTCCTCCACTGTCGATGATTTTGGCACATTTGATTGTCAGTCCTGCATTAAAGGCTCTTGGTGCAACAAATGTCCCAATAGATAAAAATAAATATAAATAGTTTTAAGTTACATGATAAACCAAATTTAGAGTCTGAATAGACCATGGACACTATCTAGAAAAGATGAACCAAGAATTTTTTACTATATAATACCTTAGGTTACATATCATTCAACTATACTGTCGAAATGAAAGAAGCAGATTTGTAAATATATTCTAACGATCTTCTTACAGTAACTCTAGGACTTGTTTACATTATTTATATCAAACATTTCCCTCTTTTGGGTCCGAGGGCTGACATAAATGCTAAAGTATTTTGACTAAAAGGATATGATGACATATCATGATTTTTATTTGTGTATGGTTAACTGAAGCTATTAGATTTCCAACTACAAATATTTGTGAAACAACTTCTAATTTGTATTTGTGGGAAACACAGATGGGATCACATATGAAGAAATCTATCTTTGATGAACATACATCAAAGGCGCTTAAGAAGTGGCATATGACTGTGAAGAAGAATAAGGGAGGTCAGGGAGGAAGGTCTCCTACTCGAACCCTGGGTGATGCAAGTCCCACATCTTCAATGGGCTCACCTTTCCACTCAACTGGCCCTGCACTCCAACGTTTCAAAACTACTGGCCACTCAACACGTCATGTTCATGAATACGATGAACACGAATTATCTGACCAAGAGGCGGATACATCATCACGTTTGGCACCGACATCCAGCTTAATCCTTAGAGTTGATGATAGAGATAATGACACAACTACACCCCATAATGGAGAAGAAACTAGGAATGAAGATGAGTTCTCATTTGCTAAGCCCGCTGCCCAAATATGAAGATGAAACAGTTGCTTCCTGCTTTATTCGAAGTGTTCTTCTTTTTCCCCATTCTCTCTGTGTATCAGTTTTAATATGTATCCATACACCGACGGAATGTGGCATTATTGAGAAGCGAGTGATTATGTATAGTTAAATTGTTGCGTTTCACGCATTTGCTGGTAGATTGAATTGTTCATCTAGCTTTTTGTAATTATTTCATATTATATAAAGAGTAATTTTGTTCAGTGTTCAATTAGCATACTACACATGTATCTAAGGTACAAAAGTACTCACGTAGCAAAAGCCTACGGGAAAGAACAAAATCTCACAAAAAACTAAAATTTGTTGATTCCCTTAAGAAAGTTAAGAATGAGACAATATTTGGGAGAAACTTATCACAAATTTATTATAATCAAGTCTACTAAGTCGCTCATAACTCATATTTAAAGCAATAATTGAAAGTTAGATAATGACTAAACTTCTAGACAACTATCAACTCTAGATAATTTTAAAAATTAAGAATAATGACTATATGGAATTAAAATTCTAATTCAATTAAAATTAACAAAATTATTCGGAAACATAAAAAAGACGATGGGATTTGGCCAGAACGGCATGGGGCGAAGCCTCTGTGGTTTGCTCATTGAGTCATTTTCACTCGCAATATACTTAAAATTTTTCGAAATGGACACTCCGAAAAGTTACTTTTTTCTATCCTGGTCCTACTTTTCCATGAAATCTTTTTCTTTCTTGCATCAAGTAGTTAAATTGTAGTCCAACAATTTTATTTTGTTTTTTCCATAATGTTACTATCATTAATTGATAACACAACATATTTTGCTGTAAAAGCCTTATAATATTTATAGTCACCTATTACTTTCTTTTACAAATTAATATTACATTTCAAATTTCAATTGTCACAAAATTCTTCAAGCGGGTTGTCCTGACTAGAAACCAAGTTCTTGTAATACATTAAAGCAGTGTTAAAAGTTGAGGAAATATTGACACATTATTCTCCTACATATGTGTTATTTTTCTTACAATACTTAAAACATAAAAGCTACACAAAGTTCTTTTATTCATTTCAATGTAAAGTATTTGTTTCTAACACGATTTACCAACACTTGATGACAACGAAGTTAAAAATGCAGAACAAGACGAAGGTACATTAGAATATGTTAAATGAGTCTATATGGTGATAAATTACAAATGTTATCTCCATTGACTCCTTCATTTTCGATTTCTCTGTTCTCTTTGTGCTTTTAATTTCGCTAGTGTTTTTGGTCATTCTAGTGCCTTCAATGTTTGAAGAAGATATCCAAACAGTGGGAAGTGAAAATATTTTGTTTAAACACTTTCCTTGAGATAAATTTATGTTCGGACTCTGTGCTGAAAATATGGTTCATTTTGTTATGTTTTTAGTATTGGCGATTCTGTGGACAAAATGACTAATTTGTAACGTGTTGTAAAATTCAAGAACCTATGGTACAATTTGTACAAATTGGGTTATGAGGTCTAGGGTTCAAGTATGAAAAGAGGAGAAACATGACATCGCATTGCTAGCTTCTAGCCCAGTTGGCACTCGAGTGACAAAAACAGAAACACTGTCACTCGCCTGTCGTCGAGCTTTCGGTCGAGCGACAATATATCGCTCGTCTGTTGCCAGCTTATCGCTCGAGCGATAGGTCGATCCGAAAAACCCTAATTTGCTATTTTGAAGTATTTTTTCCGGCCCATTCAACCTAATTACCTTCTCCTATAAATATCCAAGCCTATGCATAAAAGTTGGTGTGGTTATTCATTGTGTCTTTTCTCTATAGTACTTCCATATTATTTTTTGAAGATTCAAGAGCTTGTTCATGTATTGATACAACCACAGATTGGGGGAAAACTATCGAATCCATTGAATCCAAAACATCTATTTCTTAAACACTCTTAGGAAGGTACTTTCTCAGTTGAACTTCAGAGGTTCCTGGAGGTTGAGAGATGTTGGACTACAAGAGCTGGAAAAGCACAAGAACGGGGAGTTCTTGGAATTTCACTTGGAAGAGACAATTGCAGAAGATCGGGAGTTGGTGGGTTCAGCTGATCATGGAAGTTATAGGAATTAGATCGAGAAGTCTAGTGGAGTTGGTTAGGCAGCATCTTACTGTAAATTGTATTGTCTATAGTGGAGGTAACTGGTTTGGTCCCAGTGTTTTTACCCAGCTGGGTTTCTCCATCATCAATATTGGTGTTATTTATTACTTTCTTATTACAAACTGCGGAAATTCAATTTAGGATAATTGGACTGTTTGTTTAACCATTTATAAACAATTAAAAGTGACTTGTTCTTTATTAATTGTATAATTTCGTACGTAATGTCAAATTTAGCTAGTAAGCTTTCAATTGAGATTAGAGTATAAATTCGAATCTTGACCTTAGATTTATAGATGAGTAATTCATTATCAGTCCTACCATATTTTGATGGCAATAATTATGCTTATTAGAAGGTTAGAATGAGAGATTTCCTAAAATTTATGGATGACCGAATTTGGTTAAGTGTGGTTAATAGTTGGATTGCCCTAGTTCTATGGTTAATGATGAAGTTATCACTACTTCCATTGCTAATTGGTCTAAAGCGAACTTAGATGAGTGTACCTGAAATAGCAAAGCCTTACATACCTTATTTATGGCAATGTCCCTTGAAGAATTTAGGAGAGTATCTACGTGTGAGGTTACTAAAGAAGTTTGGGATATTCTATAGACCACACATGAGGGAACTTAGGTTGTTAAAAACTCTAAGTTGATGATGTTGACCACTAGGTTTGAAGAGATTATGATGAAAGAGGATGAGATATTTGATTAATTCTATGCGAGCTTAAATGATATAGTTAATTCTAGTTTCAATCTAGGTGAGAAAATACATGAGTAAAAAATTGTTAGAAAAATCCTGAAATCCTTACCTGAGCGATTTAGGCCTAAAATCAATGTTATTGAGGAAGGTAATGATATAGACTCTATTAAGGTAGAAGAGCTGATTGGATCTCTCTAAACTTATGAGCTGACATTAGCTAAACTTACAAACGATAAATCAATGACCTTAAAAACTGTGAGAAATAGTCATAAAGAGTCCTTAGATTCAGATTCTCCTAATAGAGAGGAATTAGCATACTTTGCTAAAAAGTTTCGAAAAATGTTTAGGAATAAACAAAAACCCTAAGAGAAGCATATATGTGGTCCTAATAAGTCTAGGAATAGTTCTAAAACTGTGAGGTGCCATAATTGTAGAGGTTTTGGCCATAGTAGGAATGAGTGTCCTAGCGGTAGGAGAAATTCGGATAAGGTTATGAATGCTACTCTCATTGATGACGAGTCTAGCTCGGATAATCAAAGTGAGAAATCCACTCATGAGGAAAGTGGAAAATATATTGCATTTACTGCTACAATTAGGAATGTATCTGATAAGGGGAGTGAGAAGATTGAGAGCATAAGTAGTAGTGAGAATTCATAAGAAGATTCTAATAGTGAGTGAGATATTCATGAGACTTATGATAATATGAGGAGAGCATTAAGATTATAACTAAAAATAAAACCTTAAGTACGAGAGTCATGGAACTTGAGTCGGAGAAAGAAAAACTCTTAGCGTACATTCAAAAATCTACCTCTACCTTGAGCGAGTTGATATCCATGAATGAATCCTTAGATACTTAGGTTAAGAATCTCACAAGTGAACTTGAGAAAACCTCTAGGAGAGCTAATGAGCTGACAGTTGAAAAAGAAATCTTATAAATTTATATTAAAAATCTTCTGAGCGACCTAGAGCATTCCAAGTCTCAATTTCTTACATTTTCTAGTGGTTCTATAAATTAGATAACATTTTAGGAATGAGCAAGCCTACTAGTAATAGAGGAGGTCTAGAATATAATAAAAATGATCATAATGTTATTAGTACGTTCAAGACTACATTTTTCCCCGGTACTGACCAGTTTAAACATGTACATAACCCTGAACCTAAGAATAAGGGATATGTAGGACAAATGCCTACTAGACAGCGTAGGACCCGCCAACCTAGGAATCGATATTAACGATCTCATAAATTTGGTCCTAATTTTATCCCTATATGTTTTCATTGCGGTGAGTTAGGACACATAAGGCCAGGTGCCATCATTTCCTGAACATAAATAGAAATCGAAACTTAAATAGAAATAAGAATCAAGAGTTTGTTGGTCAGATTGACTTTC
>CAIGRN010176628.1:0-11226 GCA_903798345.1 Fraxinus anomala
TGGTAACGGGGACGTAGAACACATTGTGTATCGAACCCCATTAAATTGGTTTGTTATCTTTACATTATTGCACTTTACTTTACATTACCTTTTATATTGTGCTTTATTCATACTTGAATTAAGTTATTAAACTTGCATATTTAATTCTAGTATCATACTTTGAAATTATATCTTGTGTATTGAATAGTTTTGAGAAAAAGTGTCGAAAAAGTTTCAAAAAACCAATTCATCCCCCCCTTGGTTAGTTATTCTTGGGTTATCAGTATTGTGATTATCATCGGAATCATGAGCATACGACGGAGAATTGCAAAGCCATACAGCAGGAGATTGAAACGCTAATAAAAAGGGGATTCATAAGCTCATACGTCAGCCATGACAAACACCAAATGAATGATCGTGATAAGGGAAAAGGTCCCGAAGGAAGGGGAAGTAAGAAGCCCACAATAGAAATAATTAACATTATAGTCAGGGATATAGCATCAGAGGGAGACTCGAACAGCGGATGTAAGCAATATGCTAGGCAGTACACCCTAACTTCAAGGAAAGATTATGATAACCTCGAAGACATCACATTTGTGTCAAAAGACTTGGAGGGCTTATCCCATCCTCATGATGATGCATTGGTCATTTAAGCCATTATAGCTAATTTTTAGGGGACAAGGATTTTGATTAACAATGGAAGTGCAGCCAACATACTTTCTCATGAGGCTACTATATGATGGAAATTTTGGCCAAACAACTCAAAGCAGTTAAAATCCCACTTCAAGCATTTGGAGACAGTACGATCACCCCAGATGGAGTCATCAATCTTCCCCTTACCTTGGGATCGAATCAGAAGCAATTAATGAAAATTACCTCATTCCAGGTAGTTCATCCTTTGATGGCTTACAACACCATTCTGGGAAGGCCGTTGCTCAACAAGATTAAAGCTATTATTTTCACATTCCACTTGCTATGAAGTTCCCTACAAGTAATAGTATAGGGATAGTGCATAGAGGCCAGACAACTACTAGTCAGTGTTATATTACTAGTGTTTAGGGAATAAGCATCGGCGTCATGCAAATCTTGTGATCCGAACTCGAGCCCAACCATAGAGGAAGACTTGCTCATGTAGAAGAATTGGTGAAGGTCAAGGTCAAGCTCGAGCACGGTAAAAACGTGACGGTTGGTCGAGATCTTGATGCCATCCTCATGGCTGAGCTTATAAGTTGTCTGTCTTGCAATATTGATGTGTTAGCTTGGAATTTTGAGGACATGCCCGGAATAGACCCCAGTGTAGCGGTCCACAAACTTAATATTAACCCAAGATCTAAGCCAATCAAGCAAATGAAGAGACAATTTGCACTAGAATGTCGCGAAGTCATACATGAGGAGATTGATAACTTGATCAATGCTCGATTTATTCGGGAAGTTCAGTAATCCAACTTGCTCGCCAACATCGTCCTCGTTAAGAAGGCCAACAACGAATGGAGAGTATATATTGACTTTATAAATCTTAACAAGGCATGCCCAAATGATAGCTATCCCCTATCTCGGATCGACAACCTCATGAACAGTACGTCCAGCCATAAATTGTACAGCTTCATCCATGCATTTTGTAGATATCCTCAGATCCTCATGGCTGAGGAAGATCAAGAAAAAAATCCTTTATGGCTAACTCGGCCATATATTGTAAATGAGAATTCAACAAGTGAAGTGTAACAAAATCCTCGAACAGATGGATACATGTTCATGCCCACACCTGGACTTGAGGTGACAAATGATGCACAATCTAACAACAATCATCTTTTCCCCATTGTAGTAAGGCAAACTGAAAATATTCCACTAGCCAACATGTTTGTGATTTTTTGGTCTTAGAAACCCAAGAAAATGCAAGAAAGAGGGCTGATAGGGTAAAGCACACAGAGTGGTTAGAGGTTCAGTTCTTTTCGCACATCCAAGGGCAAGGAAGGGTGGAGCAACTCAGTATAATTTATTTTTTATTGGCAACCTATGTTCTAAATGGCCGTGGTTTAGGGTCGTCATGGAAGTTTTTGACGGTGAACTATTTTTTGCTGTAGTTTATGCATTAGAGTGGTCACGGAATGTTTTTGAACTGTAGTTTAGCCATCATGGATGAATATTTTTTGAATGAATGATTTTATTCTAGCAATCTATTAGCTTATGTTCCTGATTTTGAGAATGAATGCATGAATGAATTGTAGTTTAGCCAACATCCAAGGAGTTTATTTTATTCCAATAGTTTATATTCCAGTACTGTACACATTGATGGAGCTGATAAGCTTATGAAATAGCACCTGATGTACCTGATTCTGGATGCTAATATACCTGATTCTTGGTGCTGATGCACTTGAATTCTGGTGCTGGTGCATCAGTACCTGATTTGGAGCATCAGCTTAGCTAGTGCATTAGATTGATTCAACTCAATCTGGTGCATCATGTTTGTGGTTGAATGCACCTGAATGATTTAACTCGATCTGGAACATTATAATCAACTCAAATTGGTGCATTACATTTATTCAACCTCATGTTGGTGCATTACATTGATTCAATTTTGGTGCATTACCTCATGCTAGTGCATTACATCGATTCAATTTTGGTGCATCTGTTGAATGCACCTGACGTTTGCAAAAGGCATTTTGACCCTTTGTTTTTAACTCCAACAATTGTAGATAACTCCTACAACTCAATCTGCTAATGAACAAGGATGTGCAATAGATTGAGTTGAACAAAAATAACTTCTAATTCACATGAAACGCTGCCCAACTATCAAAACTATTAACTCAACCACATACAAGAAACAAACTAAGTTAGAAGATGATTCATTCATTCAATAATAAAAAATACATAAAGCCAAGTTACAGCTATTACAACCAACTACAAATACACATAACAAAAAATGAGCTATTCTACTTTTACAAAATGCATTACACTGAAAAAAAAAAGAGCATTTTCAACCCCTACTCTAGCCAAGACCCAAGCGATCGCCACATTTGCCATGGTAGCTATTGGGCATGGTACTGATCTCCATTTCAACCATTACATCATTTTCATTTCTATTATCAACCCCAAACAGCACCCGATCCTTCCTTCCACCTGGGCTCTTATTTCTACCCTTCTTACGACTATGAATTGTACTTTTGCACCTCCTGCTACAACCTTCGTCGTGTGCCTATAAAGGCTTCTGCTCGCCTTCTCTTGCCATTAGTTCAATTGATCTAATGTTTTCCTAATTTGAGGTTTGGGGGTCTTGGAATTAAGGGTTTGAATTGGGGGTTTTGATTATGCATTCGGAAGCCGTGATTTTGAGAGAATAAATGTCCCCAAATTAATTCCAAGTTGTCAATATTTAACAAAAAAGGTTTTCCAAGTTTTATTTCTGTCATCTACGTGTAAATTTCCGTTTATTTAGAGAGATGGAAGTTAAATGAGTAATGGATGGGTAATTATATGGAAAGATAAGTGAGTGTTGATTAACTCGTCAAAGATGAGTGAGTAAGTAGTAACAATTTTAAAGTCGAATGAGTATTCATTAAATTTACTCTTTGAAAGTCTATTGTTTGCAGGTTTGGTAATTCACAATTCAGAAGCTTTTGTACAAACATAGGGATTGACCACCTCTTACATTAGTTTGACATCTCCAAAGCAACGGCCTAGCTGGGGTTACAAACAAGATTATCTTGTAGGACCTCGGAACGAGGCTCGGGAAAGCTAGAAGAGCTTAGTCTGATGAGCTACCCTCTATACTTTGGGCATATAGAACGTCTCACAAAACCATGACAGGTAAGACCCCTTTCATGTTGGCATTCAGTGTAGAGGCTACTCTTCCAACTAAAATCAGATTATCGAGCCTCAGGAGTCTTGAGCCCGAATCCGAGAAGTACATGACAGAGCACCTTGACCTTTTTGAAGAAGTAAGAAAATAAGACGCCATAAAGGGTTGCATCTTACCAAAACAGAACAGCTAAACACTTCAACAGAAGGGTGAGATCCATGAGGTTCAAAGTTGGATATCTCATGTTAAAAAGAGCTGAAGCAGTAGGACATGCCCTGGGCAAGTAAGGACCTATTTGAGAAGGACCATTTGAAGTCATACGATAAGTCCGCAAATGAGCATACAGCCTAAGAGACACCTCAAAAAGACCACTCTCCAGGCTGTGGAATGCCGATAAAGATTTATTACAAGTAGTTTATTTTACTTTTTTTTCTTAGTTTTTCTTTTTTCTCTTTTCTTTGGTCTGTCGAACTTGTACCCCTTGCGCCTTTTTACCTTTCAGTTGGTTGGGCCTACGTACCCACGTTCAGTTTTTAGGTAAGATGAGTTTTCTTTGATTAGTTAGATTCGGGATTATATCCCAATAAATTTTTTTTTTTATCAAACGACTTCAAAGTATTGTCTCTTGCGAGAACCTCCAAAGCTTTACCCCGTACGAGCACCTCCAAGCCTTATCCATTCCAAGTACGTCAAAGTCTTGTCCTATACGAGCACTCTCCATGCAAGTACCTCTAAAGTCCTGCCCTTTGCGAGCATCTCCAAAGCTTTGCCCCGTACGAGCACATCCAAACCCTTGCCCCATGCTAGCACATCCAAACTCTTGCCCCGTGCGAGCACCTCCAAGCCTTGCCCTGTGCAAGTACCTTCAAAGCCTTTTCCCATTTCAGTACCTCAAAGCCTTGCCCCGTACTACATCTCCAAAGCTTTGCCCCGTAAGCATCTCCAAGCCTTCCCCCGAGCTAGCACATCAAAGCTTTACCCCATGCAAGCATCTCCAAGACTTGCCCCGTACACTTGGAAGCTTTGTCCCGTGCAAGTACCTCAAAATAGTTTGATTGATAAATCAATCCTAAGAATGCTCAAGCTTTATGATCCTTGAGCAAATCCCTCACTTGATTGATAAATCAATCCTAGGAATGCCCGAGCTTCATGCTACTCGAGCAAATCCCTCTCTTGATTGATAAATAAATCCTAAGAATGCTTGAGCTTCATGCTCCTCGAGCAAATCCCTAGCTTGATCGATAAATCGTGACTGATAGACTGCTAAAGTGCTTGAACTTCATGTCCCACCGAGTTTGTAACTTGATTGTTAAAATTTTGAAATCGCTTGAACTTTGCAAGATCTTCGAGCTTATAACAAAGTTTTTCTAAAGATTACTCGATCTTTTAGTTCTAAACTGGTCAAGTTTGTTGTATGGTTAGTACAATTTTAAACAGCTCGATCTTTTGAATTTAAAGATCCTCGAGCTTTAATGATCGAGCTCAATCAAGGTGCATACATAAATGAATGGTCGAGCAATTAATATAGCATCGTACAAAATTAAATGATCAATCAATTAACATAATGTTTGAGCAATTAATAAAAAAATATGTTTTTAGCCCAGATCGGGCAACATACATGGAATTACAAAATCAATGTTATCCTAATGTAAGTCCTCAGCCCCTGGGTCATTGGTCAGGCTTGGATGGTTACCTTTAGCATCCTCATCTTCAATGTCGACCTCTTGATCGTCTGTCGCGTCCTCAGACTCCGAGAGCTCGAGGTCTTCAGCAATTTCAGGAATACTTCTCGTCCTCAGGCTTAGCGTCAAGCCTCGAACATATGAATGCCTGAGCCTCCTTCAAAGCGTGAAAGTATGACCCCATAGTATACTCACCTTTTAGCCCATTGAAGCCCTCGGACATCTTAAACTGTCGATAGCAAGGTCCCAGGCTTATCTTAGCTTGACCTCAAAATTTTTTTGAGCACGCTCAAGGTCGAGCTTCAATTCTTCAGCCTCGTTCTCGGCAACCCTGACCTCATCTCGACTTTTTTGAAGCTTGTTCCTGGCCTCATTGTGTTCCTTCACGATGAGGAGATGCTCAGCCTCTAGATCAGAGATCTTCTTATCCCGAGCCTTTACATCCTCCACAAGGCCGGCCTCTTATGGGACTCATCCACCCCCTTCAGAGAAAGACCCCGAGTAATGCTAAATATTTGGAAAAAAAGACGAACATTAACCCATACATCGAGATAAAAACATTGAAAAGTAATAATTAAAAGAGGCACGAGCTCACCTTTATCATCAGTCTCTCGTGCACCTTCATACCTTCATCAGATCCAATGTTCCATCGATACTTATCAATTATGCTCGGCACTAAGTGGCATACTTTATGGTCCTCAAAATGACTAGATCTTGGTGGAATGGCCTCATCCTCCAGGTTGACTATTTTAGGGGTAGTTTGAGGCTGAGGAGTTCTTCGAAGGGTACCTTGAGGAGTTGTTCAGTGAGGCATCGACTCTCCATGCCTGGCGACGTGACCTTTGTCCTCGACCTGGGCCTAAGCTTGTGGGGCCTTATTTTTCTTGCCCACAGCCTGACGAAGAGTGGATGGATCGAACGTCATTCCTGCACAATTCACCGAGTCATTAGTATGAGCACAATACCAAAATTATACAAATTAACTAATAACCAAAGTACAAGTACTACCTCGATGTCTTTCAGATCCGTAAGATCGAGGACGTCATCCCCGAGAATGTCATCTATATCATAGAGAAGAGGCTCAAGATTCTTGAACATCTGCCTTTCCCTTTCTAACGACTCGAAATAAGCCCGACCTTCATAAAATCTCGATGTATCTAGAAACCGTCACTGAGGACCAAAGGAAAGATTGGGATCCTGAGGTATGATGTAGAACCACTTTTCTTTCCACACTTTCAACGACCTAGGCATATCTTAAACCCTCACTGGGATGAAAGATAGGGAAAACATGTATACTGAGGAAGTTGTTTCAAATCAAAGACCATCCTACCGAGGTTGAGGTAGGGCGTGATGCCCAGTTACCTATAGGCTATGAAAAAATAAGTGAGCATCCTCCACCTGTTCGGTACTAGTTGCCCCAAACTCATGTTATGGTCGACCAACAGAGCTACAAAGAATGGATGTAGGGGCTACCTAAATCCCATTTTCAAAGAATCTCTGAAAATGACAAACTCCCATTCCCGAGCTATAACCATCCTATCTTCGTGCTCGGGCATTCTAACATCTTGGCCCGACACTATTCCTCACTCCCTAGCCGTCGATACTGCTACGTGCTCTTTAAATCTACATGATTGGTTGGGATATTTAATAGGGATCGAGTTTTCCTGAGCTTGAAGCTGAGCATTAATAGGAACTGCCATGGGAATGATTGAGTATCCTAAGTCCTCAGGAGTGGTTCCTGACCCTGAGGATGACTGGTCACTATCACTACTCAGCATCTTATCCTAAGTTAAAATTTTTCTAAAGAAGCAATCTAAGTTCTTGAGCTTTTACCTTAAACTTGATCTCCAGGATTTCCAAGAAACTTATTGAGAGTGAAAATATGAAATGGAAATGAGGTATTTATAGCCTTCAATGAGGAAGGCAAAAGGTCGCCTTCTCAGCCATTAGATTAGGCCAAGTGTCGACCATCCAGCGCACAGCATTTTTTACTACCTTTTCTCATCCAGGGCCATGTAAGCCCTCGAGGATATGAACATCCCTGAGCATATGCTCAATTATCTGACACCAAGGACTCCGATGATACTGCACCTATCCTCGAATCTTGAGCATGGTTGCACGGAGGCTACTAATATGGTCACAATGTTAGCTCGAAGACTTTAATCTCGAGCTTCAATACTTATTTACTGATAGAGGCCTCATCCTCGGGAAGCCATGTGGTCCTTAAGTATGCTCGAGGACTTCCATCATTACTTTTACGGGATTTGGTGACAGTAGTCTTCAAGATAACACCTCGAGATACATATCCTCGAGGTTCTTCCCTTTGCCCAACATGCTTTCTCATCTAGATGTAGACGGACCTTATCTGATCAAAATTCTAAACTTATTTAAATATCTCAATCACAGACTCCTATGTCTAAGAGGAATCTATTTTTGATAAGATTATAAATGAACTGTAACTAGATCAACAGTTACAATCCAATGCTTATCTTAAGGGAGGACTTCTAAGGATAAGGACATATAGCCAACAAAATCCTACCAGGAAAGTATTACCTATCTCTATAAATATAACACCCCAATTTATTGTCTACGTACGTTTTTCCATAATTTTTCAGCATATATTTTTTTCTGAAATTCTCTTTTTGACTTAAGTATCAGGCGAAGAGGACACACATTGACGCCTTTGTCTCAAGTACAAAAAGATCTCATTCTTGCTTATTTTCATTCATCAAGTTCGAAAATCAACATGTACGATTTTTGGTAGCAATCAGTAACTAACCCCAAATTTTTTAAAAAGTACAATTGAGCCCAAATAAATTATTAAAAAATATATATATTTTTAAAAAATCAATTACTCACTACCGTTTTCCGTTGAAACAAATGAAAATCAATAAATAACATAAAATTATATTGGTCGTTAAGTGACTAATAGTGTTTTTAAACCTTCTTTTAGAAGCCAATCATCGAACTCTTGAGAGGAATAAGTCATGTTACGTTGACCAAAAAAAAAAAAAAAAGAGGGGGCTATTTATATGAACTTTGGTCACTAAAGTTTCAGAAATGTTTCAAATTGATAGCTCAATTTTAATTTGTTAACAATTAATCAACTACGAAAGCTTTGTTTTTGTTCCAATTTGATCAATTTTTCACCAATCTTGAGTATGCATCAATCCATCAGTCCAATGTGCACAAACCCTCCACTCATATTCGTCATCTCTTCCCATTTTCATTAACCTCAACGATTGCAAAATTCCATGTTCATAACCAAAACATTCAATTTAGGAATGGCAACTAGATAGAGGTAGCCTTCTCTATCCTTGCCTCGTCAGTTAGGATGGACCAGTAACCAGATTTAAAAGATCTTAATTTGATCGCACAATTTACCATTTTTTTTTTCATTTTTTTTTACAATCTACTTTAAAATAATTAAAAAATAAGAGTCAAAACGAGTTCAAAACAAAACATTTTGACATCAATTTCAAACGCCTTCTTTCTCTTAGAGACAACCCACATAACTTCTTAGATTTCTTTATTAATGAATTCTCAAATAGAATGTTCCCTCTATAAATTTATGACTGATTTTTGTTGATGATTGTAATGGATAATTCAATCAATTTAATTTATCAATGGAAAACTATGTCGATAAATAAAGGAATAGAAAGAAAATCTAATTTTTTTTTTCCATAACCAATGGGCTCCTTTGTTGGACTCTCTTTATTTCAAAATTCTTTATTTTTCATACTCATTTTCGATCATACATTTATACAATAAAATATTAGTACGTAAAACAAAAACTTTTTCCTACTTTTTAATCATACGTTCTTCAAAATATCACTATTCAAAATATCATTTTTCATCAATTTCTTTTTATAATGGCCATCAAACTGGATACGAAATTTCCAACAATAAATAAACTAATAAAAAATCAAATATTATATTTAGTCGTAAATAAAAATTAAATATAATAAGATCGCTATTGCTTCTCTCTTTTAATCAAAAATAAAAATTGAAGAAAATATGTAAATATGAGAGTCCAAATTATGTTCATCCACTTCTAAAAGCGCGGGCGTAACAATGGGCTAGGCTGGGCTAACCCTTCAAAAGCCCAGCCCAATCATGACCCATGTACTAGGCCGGCCGGGCCCTGTAAAAATATAGGTCCAGCCTTATTCTCAAAAGGGAGCCTATCTAGACCTTAGGCCTTGTAATTTACGGACCCGACAGGCTCGGACCATGGATTTTTTATAATTATTTTTTAATGACATATTTGAAAAAAAAATAATCGAATAACAAAATTTGTCAAAAGCCTCTTCTTCGTTTTTTGGCGTGGGACCAACTACGGTTAAATGTAGGTGAAGTTAATCTACATGAAATAATTATTTCTAGTACAATTTTTTAAAGAACAATTGGAAATCATGAAATAAATGTATACTTTTAATTGATTACAAGTTTGGAGAGTCGACCCTCGGGATACTATTCTTGTAAGCACATACGTTGGGAATCATGGAGGGCAAACTAAAATGTATTCATTGCATGTTTCGAAATTATCCGAATCAATTAAAAGAGAAGATACTAAACCAATTAGAAAATGAAAGGAATATGAAGTACATATGAAAATTTACATGATGTACAAAAATGTATATAACTTTTAATTTTGGTATTGGATTTTCGTTCATAAGTACAATCCGGAAATGTCTTTCGATTCTGCACAAGTTTGTTGGATGACTTTGTCCAATTTTGAAAGTCAAATTCAGTTGTTTAGGGATCAATTTTTATGTTTTTTTATGTTTTCAACTAATTTAAGAGTATTTCGTTATTTGTAGTATTTTGATTTTATTTAGATTTGTTTTATAGTTTATTTGGATTTGTTTTTAGCATTAGAGTTTTGTTTTGATTAGAAGTTTATTTTATGCCTATAGAAGATACATTCATTCTACGATAAAAATATTATTTGTTTTGAGAATTGATCATATCTTGTTTTTAATTGAACGGAACTTATCAAATATTTTCCATATTTGTGACGTTCAAACTACTAGAACTCATCAGACATTATTTTTAATTTTTTATTTTGAGAATTAATCATAATGTGAATTTTTTTTTTCACTTTCTATCTTATTCTTGATTGAACAAAAATTATCATCTATTTTCAATATTTGTGACATTCAAACTATCCGAACATATCAAAGGTTCGTACTCTTTGTAGCGTTCAATAATTTTATAGCAAGGTTCATAATTTTTGTGATTAATAGGTCAAGTTCCTTTATTATTTTGGTTCCTTGATTCAATAAATTATTGTGTCAAGTTTCACGTCAGGATTTTAGCTTTTTTGGGATTATGATTTAATCTTTTATGGGTTTCGGATCTACTATTGTTACGTGGGTTCACATCACTATATTCGCTTCAACATAGCCTAGACTAGATCTATCATATGTTTCGATTTAACAATGTTATTGCTATCAACCTTACTCAGAAAAGATGCCTCCGCTGCTATTAGTATATCACGATTCACGAGCTACAAAATAAGAAGTCGGATAACCATATTATTGTTGTTTCCATCATCGTAGAAGATCATGATTATCTTTATCATTGACGTCAAAATTCAATCAGTAGCTCCAAGAGAAATCATTAAACACTGTAAACTCATGAAAACTTAAGTCAAGAGTAATAAATATTAATGTCTGAATATAGACTTCACAATTCAATCATTTTATTATGTAGAGTTATGATTAAAATTTATTTTTTTCTATTTATTATATTAGTTTCTATTTT
>CAIGRN010176645.1:0-24653 GCA_903798345.1 Fraxinus anomala
ATATTAATATAAGAATTACACAAAATAAAAGGAAGCCATCACCCGAATCATATAAATATGAAGAAAATCTGGAAACTTCAAACTTTCAAAATCGAAACCAAACAGTGAATTCATTTTTCTTCGATGTAAGTTCTCTCTCTTTTTTTGCCCAAAATACGGCTCTCCTCCTCCCAAGTCATGGAATTTTTCCTATGTTATACCTAAAAGATTGCCCTAAAACATTAACAAAACAAAATAAGGAAAGAAATTTTTCTCCTTGGCTTGCCTCGAGGCGCGTGCCTAGTGTAACCTAGGGCGCTCGCCTTAGAGGTTTGGGAAGCCTTGATGCTGCCTTGGTGTGAGGCGCAAGCCTCGCCTCCCGCCTTGCAGCTTCTTTGGGGCTAATTGCATTTTGGCCCCTAAACTTTCCCCAAGCTCCATTTTTTTTTGCATCATTTTCTATTTCTATCCAATCATTGCTCTTCACTTCATGTCCAATTGAATCATTGCACTCTCGATTTTCGTTTCTCTTTCCAAGCTAAGTTTCGATTATTTGCATTTTAGTCCTCATCATCTCTTTTTGCATTGGTTAACTCCATTTCTTGCATCATGTTCTCCAATTTCATTGTATTCATTGATGCGAACCTAAGACATAAAATAAACAACAAATTTAGCCACAATTCAATCCAAATAATAACGAATATCCATGTTTTGACAATCTAAATAAGTGTACGAAATACACTTATCAAGGTTCAACATTTGCTTTAATACTGGAGGGAATTTGAAAGTCTTGTAGCTTTATAACCATTTTACTATGTGGTTCTAACGTCGAAGAGCACGAGATTGAAGATTCGCATCTCAGCAAATAGAAGTTTTTCGACTGCAAATGAAAATACAATGCATATCAATATGTAATGTGTTGAGGTTGATGTCAAGTTGTTTAAAGTTGAAATCAATTGACAACATTAAAATACTTAGCCATTCATAACAAAGTCACGAATCTACTCCTATATAATCAATATAGTCCAATCTAGTGCAGCATAGCATAGATCACATCCCTCTATCCTCCGTTTCGGTCTCATTAGAGTCAGACCTGGTCGAAGGTGGTGACTATTTGTAATGTATAGTAAGACGTAACAAGATTTAATATCAAAAAATGGGGTTTTAATTAATATTGCATCTAGATAGCTTTAAATTAGTAAATTAAAACTAGGTACAATGTCTAGAAATGTAATGAGGAATTGAACTACTAATAAGTAGCCGTAAAATATTGGATAATCATATGTTATAGTCAGAAGTAACATGGATGAATAACATATAACAAAGTTTGAAATAATCATGCATCAAGTAGCAATGCCTAGAGATGTTATTTAGACACATACAAAATTAATATGATGATGCATGAACCAGATAACAGATTAATCGTAATAATGTCTACAAATAATTTAAGGGGAGAGAGAGAGAGAATTATATATTTTGAAAATCATGAAAAATGGTGAAGGTTTATTAAATTAATTGAGATAATTTGAGTGTATTATTAAAAAAAGTGATCACAAAATATATATTAGTAAATTTGTAACATTCAAAAAAATAAAAATAATAAAAAAAATCTAGCGATAGTGAAAATAAAAAAAAAAGAAAAGAAAAGAAAGCCACAATTTCATATTAGTGTTACACTTTCGTTATTCGTTGATGCCACATAGAAGTATGGAAGCTACGTAAGACTTGCCAAGTCAACGCAAATCATATTGGAATCTCCCATGGACCGTAGAACCTTAAAAGAACTATTGGATTGGTTCACTTTTCGAGGAATGAAATAAGACCCTCAACGAGGGTAGGTTTAGCTTAGACCATCTCATTTACCTACAAAAGATTCCTCCTCCCTCCCTACTTACACTAGTGTTCTTAATGCTCATGGAACAATATGAGATTCTTGAGGTGACACGGCCCACTCTATACATTTTCTCATTTAGCCCCTGTTTGATAACATTTTTTTTTAAAGGAAAAATGAGTTTTTGAATAGTAAATTTTTGGAGAATGTGTGATTAAAATATAAAAAAAGTTTTGAATTTATGTGAAGAATATTTTATGAGAATGTGTAATTAAAAATGAATATGAGAAAAAAAGTGTTTTGAAAAATGGTTGTCAAACAAAAGCTTAGAAAGCCCATGAAACTATGCCTATATTTGATTCAATTAAAAATTAAATTAAAATTTAAGTCAAAATTAATAATTAAATTTTAACCACACATTTTATGAAATTCACAACTTTTTAACTATATATTTCATCAATTTTTATCAAAATTTAATAAAAATATGATTTTATTTAAATCAAACATGGCAATATGAGATTCTTGAGACGAGGAGGGAAGGGAGCGCCACTCTTAGGTGTATATTACATTATCAAGAATATTATGGGGGATAAAGCAAGTCAATGATTGATACATGTCCAAAATGTCATAAACACTCGTGACTCTAATCTCCTATAAATACTCTTAGGGTTTCATGCAACATTACAAACTTCAACAAAATCTTTGTATGAGCCGCTCCCATACTTGAATATTTTTACAGTAAATAATTTGATTGTCAGAGTGCAAATAGTTATCGTACCATCCTCGAGACAACATCCTTACATTGTAATTAATATCCAAGTGTTCATATAACATTTAGGTAGATGGAAGGTGGAAAGGGATATGTAGCTATTTGGAGGTCATTTACTTAATATCATTTTTCATTTCAAGTTTATCACTAAGCTCTATTTTATTTCAAGATCAACTGAATTTAACTTTGTTTCAATGTCATTTGTACATTATTTACTAATGTTTTAAAAATGCGTCTAGATGAGCAAAACGCCTTGTCTTAGCATTAAGCGCGACTTAAGCATCAACTGTCAAATTAATCGACTAATGTGCGCCAATGTGCACTTTATTTATTTATTTTTTTTCATTTTTTAAAATGTCTTTTATTTGATTTAGTTTCAACTTTTCCTTTGAAATTATATAATTGACTAATTGTAAGAATTATTATGTAAATATTGTATTTTACATCTAGATTAGTAAAGTTTGAAGTTTGACTTCCATCACACTTTTTAGAACTAGTTGGACTAACCAAAAGTTGTAGTAATTAGCAAAACAAAACATTAGTGACTGAAGTTACCTTTTTTTGTCAGTTGTAGTGATTTGTTGAAACAAAATGAATAACAATGAACTAACAAAATATTAACGGGATGACTCAAATTCAGTGATCAAATTGAAAAAATGAATAGCAACGAACGGTTGAAAATTTGACCCAAACAAAAATAAATTTGCAATATCAATATTATATTAAATTACAACTAGCCTTCGAAAGTCTGCTATAGCTAGTAAAATGGCATAGGGCAACTTCACTGAAAATTCCTGTCTCGTGTCCGTGGCATAGGGCTTTTGTTATTGGCAATTCTTGCACAAATCAATCACTTTCCCCTTCGCCATGGCCACTCTGATCTCATTATTGCTCTTTGTACTCTGCTGCATCTCTAGCTTCCGCCTCTCTTTCTCAGGTCCGTTATTTGATTTTTTTTTCTTTCAATTATATTTATTATGAAAAAAATGGAGGACTATGGGAGCAATTCGATGTGTTCGAGGCTGTTTTGATTCTATTTTGCATGTATTTGACAAGACCGGTGGCTAGTTAAGGTTCAGTTGCAGTTGGCTTGTTTCATGTTTAGGTCATTTCGTTGATTGGTGATGATTATGAGGTTTTACTATGCAAGAATCCTTTAACTGTTGCTGTTATGTTGCGGAGGAATGAAATGATGCATTTTCTGGGAATTTGTTTAACGATTTCCCATGTTGGAGGAATGGCTGGCTGTGTGGCAAGCATTTTGGGATGTTAATTATTCACTTAATCATTAAAGTTATGTGTAATGTAGTTGTTCTGTATTTTATTTATTTATTTTTTTTTTTGTGAAGAGCTCTAATGAACCTAACGAACGTGTTTAGAGAAAGGCAAGATGACAAAGCATTGATGAGCATGTAGGCCAAGTTGCATGTACAAGATTTATAACTCTAGATATAAGCGCTCAATTCATGTAGTGACAAACTAGATATTTAAGGTATCACTAGTTGATCACAAGAAACCTGTTTGGTGGTAAGCGGTAACTAAGATTTAGGTGAATGTACTACATAGATATACTCTTCATTGCATACCCTGTGCACCAACTACTACAAAACAATTGTGCGCTACAAGATTTCTCATCTATGGAACAGTATATTTGAAATGTTAGACTGTCACCTTGCTGGTAACGAAGAGACAAAGTGAGCAAGAGTTTATCAACTTCACTGAGCATATGTTCTTCTGCGGAAAAAGAATGAGATCTTGGAAAAAAATATATTCGACTGTTAGTTTGTTGCCTTACTTATAGGGAAGAAACTTCATGTGAACAAGAGTCTATTAAGTTTTCTGAATGTAGTATATAAAAGGATGTATCTTTTCTTAGCATGGACTACTAATTGTAGGTTTAAGTTGCAGTTGGGGATTACAACTTGGCTTCCTTGTTTAATTCTAATTAGTGTTGGATTTTAGGTTTTAAATTATGATTAGCATTTGCTTTATTGTATAACAATCAATAAAAGGAAGAATTAGATAAGTTTGTTTTTAATGTGTAAGAATTAAATAAGATCTTATGTGGAGAAAGTGTAATCAATCTGCAGAGTTATCAACTCTTGTAATTTTTGTGAGAGACATGCCCGTGCTGTTTTCCCCTTAGTTATAATACATGGGTTTTATGAAGACTGATAACTGCACTCTGTTGGATGTATTTGATATGAATTTGATTCCAAAAGTAGCGTCAAAGGGATGGATTATCCGTGAATGAAAATGTGTCATCGAAGTATTTGTGAGATTAAAGTAAAATTGGCTGACCAGAAAGATTCGTCTTAAGACTCCATATAGATCTCTAACTGCATGTATTGGTTAATACTTGGATCACCACATCAATCGATAATGTTCCTGTTCTAGGTTACTAGGCCCTTTTTTGGCCCCCATATTCTACATCTCACTTTTCTCCACACTCATTTTCAACTGCATATTCTCCAAATAAAATAATTTTGCATGAGAATCCATAACTTTTTCCTATTTTTTAACTACACATCAAATCACTGTTCACAAAATATATTCTCAAAAATCTCTACCAAACAGGGGCTAAATATCATTCGCATGTCAAACCTTTTTGTGTTTACAGGAGTATATTTTGTTCAACATGAATGTAATAGGTATTCAAAAGATATTGATTGAGATCATTCATGATTGTAATGTATGAGCTCTTCATCTTGTTTATTATTGTTCAAGAAGATTTGAATATATTATGTGGTCTGCCAAGTCTCTAGTCAGGCTGTGGAAGCAGTGGACTGCTAAGTAGGTCTCTATCTATAAGGTACTTGTATGCTTCTCTTGTGCAAATATTTGGAGCTGCAGTTCACACTCAAGTGACTTGAAATTTGTACTTTGCTCTGCTATTTTTATTTTTTTTCCCTTCTTCTCTTATGTTAACTTTCTTTCTGGCATGTTTCTGCGGAATATCTTATCTGTTAGTTCTAATTTTAAGTTTTATTGGTTTTGGACAGATTCAGGACAGGAAAACTCATTTGAGTCGGTTCCTGATCTGGAGAAGTCAATGTACATGCATATTGATGGATACCCATGCGTACGGCTGCTCAACATTTCAGGGGAAATTGGTTGTTCAAGTTGGTATTTTTATTATATTGTTTATTGAATTTGTTGCATATCTAATGCATTATTAGCCTCCCTCTCTGATTACCAATTTGCATATCAGATCCTAGTCGCGAGAAGGTTGTTGCTCCAATAGTTAGATACAAGAGTGTAGATGAGCTTCTCGAATCAGCTGCAGTACTGGTTTCTATAGATGAATTTGAGATCTTAATTTCAAGGCATGTAATGTTTTTTGTATATGGACACAATATTTTAGTTCTTTCTCTCTTTCTTTCTGATGGCCTCTTTAATAAAGTTGATCTAAGTAGTTAAGTAAGTGCGTAAAAAGAAAAGAAGTAATGTGGTGAATAAATCAATGTACTTAGAGATCCTGACCTGTATCATTATGTGTGAACATATCCCTCAGGTTACTTCTTTAGAAATTGACTCTATGAAATTCATTAAATGAAAATGAGGACATTTATGAGCTGAATAATTGCAATTTAGGTATCTATAATTATGTGCTAGCTGAATGCATGTTGTTTGGAGTTTGATTGATGATGATCAATCTTCAAGGGCTTTATTCCTGGATAGTATTTCTCACTTTTATAAGATGTAACTTTAGATAGTTGAACACTCTCTTTATTAGTAAACAATATGTGATGCTCAGTTGTCAGGCTAAGGCTTGTAACCTAAATGTGAAAATTTCAATGTGCTGGTCATTAAGAAGGTATAATTGCTCTTCTTCTTCATCTCATTAACTGTCACTTCATTGGAGTTTAGTAAGTTATTCTAGATGGAATTCTTTTCCTAACCCACTTTCCTTGCAAATGGCACATGATATGATGAATTGTGCATGTGGTGACTTATGTTTACAAGAAAACTTTGTTTTTCATTTCTATTTGGTTTTTTATGGATCAACTAGCATGTAGGCTTTGGTTTTTGGCACATGATTTTCCATGCACACCCATTGTGGTCAATAGGTCAACCTTATGCTCTCTATTATATTTTTTGACCTTGTACTTTCTTAATATGTATTTCCTGTATATCTTAATAAAGTGACTGGTGCTGTGCTAAATCCGATTTCATTAAGCAATCTTCTAATTATCGTTGTTGTTACTTGTTATCTGATTTCAGATTATCAAAAGATTTAGAATTTGCAGGGAAAGTGGCCGGTGTATTGGTTGAATCACGAACAGAGGTCTCTGATAGGTTGAAGGGTAAATGCAGACTGCAGTTAATTATTTTTGTCTGTTGTAGTGAGAGGGAACAAAAGTCCAATATCAAAAATAATTGATTGTATTTTACCCTTTCAGGGTTTTCTCCAGATGGAAAGTTTCCCGAAGCAGAATTTGCTCCATATCAAGGCAACAATTTTGAGTGGAACCCTACTGTATGTTAACTAATTATATGCTCAAAGTTTCTCTTGTTTGCCTCTTTTGATGTCTACTGAAAAGTGGAAGGAAAAATTTGTTTGAAATTCAGATCTACGCTTAATAAAAAAAAAAAAAAACACATTACTGGTTGATCTGCATTATCAAGTTTTTTTCAACGTGCAGAGACTTCATGTATAATTTTCTACCTATCAGTTCTCATTGTTTCCACCTGCAGGGATCTGGAATTATGTGGAAGGCTTATAATTTCCCTGTGTTTTTGCTTTCCGAGACTAGCACCTCGATTTTGCAAGAGGTAGTTTGTGTTCTGGAGACGTTCTATACCCACCATAATTTTGTTTCTTGGTTAATTAGTTGTCAGAATAAGTAAGCTTTCATTTGACAAGAAGCAAATGAACCCACTCGAAGAAAGATGCTGTCAGAGTGTCAGGTTTCCATTCATTTAAATCACTTCTTTCTATGATACCTCATTTGGTTAATATTTTAAAATCAAATGGATTGATGTCAAAAAGTGCATCTCAGAGTTTATTGGGACCTTAGCTACTGTTGTTTTTTGAACTAATTTTTTGGGTACCTTCTGTTTGTGAAAGTTCTGCATTTAGCTCTCTGTACAGTGGGGATCGAGATGACTTATCCACAATAGAATATCAGAAGTCTAGTTATCTTGTTATGCTTTGCTTTAATTTTGTTTTCTTAATTAATGAAGAGTTGAACACTTTTGCTGTTTGGGTTGGATTCCACGACAACATTGGTTTTGCGTTCTCTTCTTATATCTGATTTTCTAACAACAAAACCTCTCTCGTGTATGCAGGTTGTCATGAAGAATGAGAAGACCAAGAAATCCAATACTGAAAATGTCGCTGAATTTAATGTGGTGATGCAGGTAAAAGTTTTGGCAAGAGCACATTGATGAAATCAGCACGTAGGCTCTAACAACATTATAATAAAACCTGATAGTACAGAGTTTCTATTTGTTGACTAATGAATGCACCTAATGTTTTTAACTTTATCAGACAACGAAATCTGGAACTCGTGATTCAGACTCTTGTTTGAAAGAAGAAACTTGTCTACCTCTGGGTGGATACAGGTGATTTCATGAATTTTAGTTCAATTTCTTTGTGAAGAACTGGTTTTACATGTTCTAGTTCAAAGAATTTCTAGAATTTTAAGGTTGGTGTCTTTCATCATTATATGCTGAAACAGGAACAATAAGGATCCAAGATTTTCAGCTAGATCTTTAGAAAGTAACAATGTCATTCAACCAGTATGAATTTTTTAGCGGTCAGTGGTATGTGCAATAAAGGGAAAGCTAAAAAGGTTTTAGGTGAGATTAGCAAATGTATATCGTTTAAATATTATTCTCAACACTTCCTCACACATGTAGGTGAGATTCATTTTCTCCCATGAAAGCCTAACTCATGGACAATTTTATTTAAATGGGTGATGGCGAGAATTGGAACCAGGACCTGTGTGTGCTCCTTTGTGTGTTCTGATATCATATTGAACCACTTGATAAAAGTTTAGCGGTTAGATAGGGCTAAATGTATATCATTTAAATATTATTTTCAACATACATTGAAACTTTGCTTCTTTGTTTGAGCATTTTATGTTTCTCCAATAAAAGTTTTGGCTCATTAGGTATTAGCGAATAAAGCTAGTCCTGCTTCTCTAGCAAATAGTTCTAGTAAACATTCTTTTTAAGTTACATGTTTTGTCCTTGGTGGGTGTCGAATTCTTGGAGAGGTCTTCAAATGCCTTTGGATTCATAGTAAATGGAATGCTTTTTATATTTTTTTCTTGATTTTATTACTCAATAGCAGTTTGTATAATTATATCCAATATCACTCAGCTGTCATGTAATAAAGTCTCATGTAGTGCATTGGTTTTGCAACTTGTATTGATTATGTTGCTAAGTTAATTGACCTTTTATTTCCTATTGTATGAAGGGCAGTGTCTGGTCAGCACTTCCACCTATTAATATTTCATCGTCACAAAAATCGAAGCCAGTTGTATTAACTATGACATCAATGGATTCAGCATCTTTTTTCCGTGACAAAAGCCTCGGAGCAGACTCCCCCATATCAGTGAGTTATCATTTTCACAGCCATTCATTGTTGTTTTTTATGTTGAAAACCATCTCATCATTGGAAACCAGATTTTTTCTTTGTCATTTCTTTGTTTGCAAGATTTGAAAATCATTCTCAATGTTAAAACAAATTTTTAGGGGTTGATTACGTTGCTAGCTGCAGTGGATGCTCTTTCATATCTTGACGGCTTGGATGAACTAAATAAACAGGTTGGTCTCTTAATTGATGAGTTTTTGAAGTGAATGTTCATGTTCAATGGTTTCAACAAGGCATAGCTTCCATTGTGGCCAATAGTTGCAGTTGTTACTGCTTGTTGGTCTATTTGTTTTGTCATGTCATGATAATGAAGATAATTAAATTGCTTATATTCTTTGTAAGTTTGCCTATGTTTCTTCTAACCTGTAGGAAACTCAGTTAAAGGAGAGATGTAGAAGGTGCCAACAAGTATAAAATTTTGTCGAATCTTATGAGATTATCCTTCTAAGAAATACCATAAAGGTTCAAGTTCATAGAATAATATGTTGGAACTAAGAGTTTGAAACTATTAGTGAATTAAGGATACAGTTTTGAAGGAGATTGTAANGTTACTGCTTGTTGGTCTATTTGTTTTGTCATGTCATGATAATGAAGATAATTAAATTGCTTATATTCTTTGTAAGTTTGCCTATGTTTCTTCTAACCTGTAGGAAACTCAGTTAAAGGAGAGATGTAGAAGGTGCCAACAAGTATAAAATTTTGTCGAATCTTATGAGATTATCCTTCTAAGAAATACCATAAAGGTTCAAGTTCATAGAATAATATGTTGGAACTAAGAGTTTGAAACTATTAGTGAATTAAGGATACAGTTTTGAAGGAGATTGTAACACAAGTGGAATGAGATGGCTACAATGAAACATGACAAATGATGTACCAGGAGAGTTTAAAGTTAGAATCCCTCAAATAAAGAAACATGGTGGTGGAACATGAATGCTTAGATTGCTGTGAAAGATTTTGAAACACTATGTTAACTAAATGGGAAGCTAAGAGATTGGCTTCAGAGTCCATTGTGGAAGAATACAAGTATTTGTGTAGTTATCTGGGAAAGATTGGGAGAAAGCTACATTCAAGATATCTTTGCTGAGAATGAAGTAGATATCTTGGCATATAAGATAATAGAAGGATGGATAAAGAACAAAATTGGTTTTGTGTGAAGGAGAATATTCTATGAAAATCACTTTCCTTTTATGAGTTAGATAGATAAGGATGGAGGGAAGAAAAACATTTTCATATGGTTTTTATTGATTCAAGAAAAGTTTATTCTTAGATGTCCGACCAGTTGATATGGTAAGTGCTAGAGAGAGAATTTTGATGGATATATAATATTATTAATGCTATGTATGGAGCAACTACTGTTATGTAGGCTTGTGTCAAAGTTCTACTTTAATTTCTCATCTTTTCACTTTAGTCATGGATGATTTTAAGAGACGTATCCAAGTTGAGGTTCCTTGGTAGGTGTTATTCGCTATGGTTTCAGGGGTAGAGACTAGGAAGGGGTAAATTAAGATTAGAAGTACTGCACTCCTAGTAGAACACATTAGAAAAGAGAAAAGTAGACCACAATCAACATAGCCTGACTTCATTGAGTTGGTCGACTTTAAATTAGGCTTAGTGTAGTTGTTCTCTCATTTCTTATGAATAACATTAATTTCTTGTTTGCTTTACAGTTCCTCTCAAATTCATCAAAATAGCTATGTACATCGTCTAAACTGACATCTGTTTAATGTTGGTGTAAAATTTCCTTGAGATGCTATAAATTTTCATCACTCTTTCTGTACTATTTGTGCTAAAATTTAATCTCTGCTGCAGCTTGTGTTTGTAGTTTTCACTGGAGAATCCTGGGGCTACCTGGGCAGTCGCAGATTCGTTTTAGAAGCTGATCAACACTCGGACTCTGTTAAAGGCCTCGACTTCGCGATGATTGAAACTGTATTTCTCCTCTGCATGCTCCTTTTAGCGTAATTGGAAATTTATACAGTGCTTTTAACATTAAACTTTACTTAATTGCTAATCGTTTTCTGTATGATGGACTATGAAAATTTTGATAACCTTGTTGACTTATAGTCACCAAAATGACATGTCATCACCGTGGCAACACAGATTTCTTTGTCTCCATGTTCTGACATTCTTCATGTGTGGACAGAAGCAGAATAATTGAATTAATAAACTTTCAGAACAAATTTGTCTTTCCGATTTTGAATTATGTTCATTTTCCAAAAAACAAAAGAACGAAATAAAGAATCTATGTCCTACCCTCTCAGTTGGCCTTTTCTTATAGTATATTATGTGGCTGACAATTCTTGAAGAACTTTTCTTTTCGTTGAATTTCTAGCATTCATAAAATGGTACAAGGAATGTAAATTAGAAATTTCATATCTGACCTTATATAAAGTCAAATGGTTGATAAACTGCTTTTAATAGGAGCCATAGCCAGCCTTCCATCATAACCTATGTTCCCTTGTCCATTATGAAGTTGCTTTTTATTTACATTCTACTGGACCATTGCAACTTGTGGAAGATGGGGGTTGATAATTTGCTAGAGTACCAAATCTATGTGCCAGTGGCATTTTCTGAAGCCTAGCTATTCCTCTGGTTAATAGATGGATAAAGTTTTGAGGTTCATGTTGGTAAAAGTTAGCACATGCGTGGGGATAATACTCAAAAATGGTCAGGTTTGTGGTCTACCCCTTCATTAAGTGCGTCATCTATAACTGACATAAAATCCATAAGAGAGTGGACTGTTATCTAGTCTCTTTCAGACTCTTCCTGCTTTCTTTATCATTACTGAGATTTTTTGAGGTTCTAATTTAAGCTTTTATTTTTCCCCTTTGGTCGGTTTTGATGCATGAATTTTGATGATTGTGTTCCTAAAGTATTGGTAAGTAATCTGGTATGTAGTGGGAAATAATTGTGGTAGTATGATTTTTGCAGGTGATGGAAATTGGATCTGTTGGAAAGGGGTTATCTAATGGCATCAAAACATTTTATTCTCATACTTCTGGGGTAAGACATTTCTTGTTCTAGGAACTTAACTTACCAATACTATGCTATAATATCTTAGCCTTTACTTTGATAGATTACTTAGTACCTTTTATCCTTGTCTCTATCCTGCCCATGATGCAATAATGTCATGAACTAGACAATTATCATGGTAACTCGTCCTCAAGTTAAATCATTAACCCTGCAGGATACATCGGCTACAAATAAAACATTTCATGCCTTACTACGTGCTCAAGATTCCCTGAAAACTGAAAGCATTAAGATCTCCATGGCGAGCACATCAAATCCTGGAGTGCCTCCATCTTCATTGATGACATTTCTGAAGAAGGTCAGCACTTAGTACATTGTTAGGAGTAGTTCATAGGAACAGACTTTTTGTTGCTCATAACAAGATCTCTTTAATGGTATTAAACCCCCTGTTTGATGCCCCATTAAATTTTTTTTTTTTTTTTTTTTATTGGAGAAAATGAGTTTTGAATAGTGATATTTTGGTGAATGTGTTGTTTAAAAGTAGGAAAAAAATTTGGATTTACGTGCAAAATATTTTATTGTGAATGTGTGGTTGAAAATGAGTTTTAGAGAAAAAGTTTTTGGAGAATGATTGACAAACATGAGCTAATATTTATCTAGCTTTAAATGTTAGATGAATTGATGAAATGTGAATCATCTATTGTTTCGCTATGTGTTTCCTAACTGTAACCTGTTTAGCAGAAATCCCATATTTCTGGTGTTGTTTTGGAAGATTTTGATACTTCTTTTACCAACAAATTCTACAACAGTCACCTGGATGATCTATGTGAGTGAACCCAAATTCACTTCTGTCTATTTGCCCTGATCTATACGAGGATTATATATATTTTGTTTATAATATGTTGCTTTGATACAGCTAACGTTAACTCTTCAGTCATAGTAGCTGCTGCTTCCCTAGTTGCTAGAACACTATACCTCCTTGCCAGTGACCAGAATGCTTCAGCTATAAATGCTATCAATGTCAATGCATCTTTGGTGGAAGAACTTCTTGGTTGCCTACTAAATTGTGAACCAGGCTTATCATGTGAGCTGGTGAAGCACTATATTTCTTCCTCTGCCACTTGCCCTAGCCATTACGTAGGTGTTGTTCTGGGAGAACCTTCTTCTGTGCCTTATCCTGCTTATGTGAGTGATGTTTCGAGGTTCGTTTGGAACTTCTTGGCTGATAAGACATCAATCTCTTCAAGAAATACTAGCTCTGCCTGCCCTAAGGATTGCAACGGTGTTGGTGAATTGTGCATACGAGAAGAAGCTGATGGGAAAGGCATCTGTGTTATATCAACGACCAGGTATTTAATCTCGGCCTACTTTTATTTCACAAGGCACATGTTGCAAAAGCGTATCATTATTGCAATTTGGATTATGAGTACAAGTAGAAGCCGTAGAGCAATGAGATGTTTATTTTCCATGCTTAAGGTAAAATCTGGAAAATTTTAATATCCCTCTTAAATGAATGATCATTAATTATTCTATGGTCGGCCAAAGTTATTTATCCTAGCTATTTAATGGTCCATTCTTCTGTGGAATAAGCTGGCCGGGAAGGCTTGCATTATCATTATTTAAATCCCATTATGCTCAAATGGGCTGCATAATGACTGATTAACACTAAATTACATATTTTTCAATTGTCTCCATGTTTTATAAGCTTCATTTAATCTCAGGTATGTCCCAGCATATTCAACACGGTTGAAGTATGAGTCTGGAAGCTGGACTGTGCTACCCTACAATTCTTCAGATGAGATGAGCGCTGCTGACCCTGTCTGGACAGAGAGTAATTGGGACACAATTAGCCTCAGGGTGTATAAGGCCCAGAATGCTGCTTATGATGGCCTAATTCTGCTGTTGGGTATAGTTGTTACAGTTTCGACTTACCTTTTAATACTGATAACCAGAACTTTCATTCGGAAGGCCCTGAAGCGGGATTGACATACAATGATTGGATATAACATATTGGTGACTTGTGTAATAGCTCATGAGCCGGGTAAAGAAGACTTGTCGTGAAATGTTACCGAGCTACCGACAAAGTGTAAAGAAAACAAAATCAATGCAATGGTCCGTGGAAAAGAAATATGTGCAGACATTTGAAGTAATCAATTGGGTATAGCAATTTTTGAGCTGCGTCCTTGTTTTACCTATTCATTGGCCATCACTAGTATCAGAATGGTGTTATTTCCAAGCATATTTTTCATAAGAGTAGTTCTAATTTTAAACAGTCGCAGAAAGGGATGTTATGCTCGAAAATGGAATGATTTATTTGATATTATGGATGATCAGTTATGAAGGGATAGTTCTGTTTTTATATGTTGGTGCGGTCTATTGCTCTTTCCATATGCATGTTTCCTGTTTTGGGGGTTGGTTCGCATGTACAACATTCTACATTCATGGTATACCCATAGGCTTTTTCCTATTGAAAAGGCTAAGAACTGCACATTTTACTCTTGTCAATGGTTTGGTACATTCTTATTGTTGCTATGGGGTCTACTACTCCATTAGCCCAATCTAAGTTTAAGTTGCTGAGGTTCCCCTTCTAAGTTACTAGATGCTAATATTAACCTACTAGGGATACGGAAACTACCGGTGGATTATAAATTCAGTTTTTATTAGAGGAAACAGTTAATTTTTTCCCTTGAAGTGCCACACGCATTGCCCATGGAGAAAATGTACAAAACAAAGGAAGAAAAAAAGGAAACTCACCTCGCCTCATTCCCGACTTACCATCCATCCCCACCTTCAATTTTAGCCATGGCAACCGTCATCCAGTCCCACCAGCATCTCTAGCTCTCCCACCCACAACCACCCCTTGGCGTTCACACCCCTACCTTAAAGCCCTAATTTGTAACTAATTCAATCACCCAACCACATTTCTAGGAGAAATACAAACTAGGGAGGCCTTGGGTTAGCTTGTAGGGCGACAAACCAAACGGGTGTGTTGTGTGATCCATGATACGAGGGTAAGTTCGGGCAATGATGCATTTATCGTTGAGGAAGGGCATATGATTAGGTCACAAGCGAAGCGTGACAAAGAAGTTATGGGATTGCTTGCGCAAGCCACGGTGGATGAAATGTCGATCACAATAAGCAAATGAACAAGTTTCATGTTGGGTATGGGAAATTAAACGAAGTGAAGCAACTTGATTCAAGTAATAGATGCAGAAGTTGGGCGGAGCAACTATGCAACCACATAGTTGTTCCAAGGTATGAGATCGCAGCCCCTTTACCGAAACTGCAGAGGATGAGTTTAGTTGCTCTATACGATCGCATAGTGCCGCATAATGTATTTCCGGCCACGAATTTTTCAAATTTCGAGCAAATTTCTATATTAGTTAAAAACTCTATTTTGTGATATATTTTGTTATTTTTAGAGTTTAATTTTGTTTTACTAGGGTTTTAGAGATTCCATATAAATGGGGTTATTATATTCTGTTGCATTGTAAATTGTATGAACAAAATTCAAGCCAACTTAGGATGTAAATAAGAGTTTTGTTGACGTTTGTATCTTATAGGTTACAAGAATTATATATCGATAATCCCTTCTCCCTTTGAAGTAGATATTTGAAATATGAAATGAAGGAGTATTTTTAAGTGGAAGTGTTGTTTCTTTTTCTTCGCCTCTTTCCTTTTATAAGGAGAAATATGCATGTATCCTTCATTTATCATCTTTTCAGCTACAGTACCGAACTAAGAAGGTACACTATTGGCATATTTGGATTGGTTAACGAACTCGGCTTGTCAGGTCATCATGAGTTTAACCTTACAGGTGTTCCCCAATAATTAATGAGTTGCTTAGGGAAGGAAGTTAAAGCATATGATTGTTAGGCTTTGTGGGCGCTGCTGTATCGTCCTTATGCAATTTGCTGATTGACTGTTTGTACAATGCATTAGAAACCAATAATCATTATGTCCCTTCAAGCATCAATATCACAACCCGAACTGACCTCAAATATCCGAACTCATATCAGCACAAGCTTATCGAATATAACAAACTGTACTTATCGACCTCGGATGTCGGATGCCAACAGTTACTCCCCAAGTCAGTGCTTACCTAGGTGATGGGTTGATCTTGAAAGTGATTGGCACATTTTTCGGTATTTGTAATCATTATAGCAATAAATGATACAAACAAGTGTCACGCAGTTTCTTGCCAATGAGCTGTCATGCATATTTGGTTCCTTCTTTTGGAAGTTTCATCAAAACGACGTCGCCCAAGGCAATTAAATCAAACCATTCATTTCCCTCGTTTCTTCATCCTAAGGTCCATATCACGTCCCTTAATATTCCTTCTTTTAAATGTATTTTACCCTCTCATTTTCTCACTTTTAATTTCATTTATTCAAACTTTTTGCTTTCTAAAGTATTTTCTTTGCATCCTTATCTGTTTTCTGAGTGAGGTCGTCTGTATTCAGGTACTTCTTTTAACAAAAATTTCTTTGTCTTTTTCTTCGAGTTTTATTTCGATTGTTCACATGAGCTCAGATGAATCGAGGGTACATTCCTGGGGTAATCAACAGAAGGAAACAGTACATTCTTCATTATCTCCTTCTTTTAGTTCTTCTTCTGCTAGCTCTGATTGTTAGGAGATATTAACATCGGTTCCTATTACTTCAGTCTATCCAAAACAATTAAACACTTCTAGGAACATGGATCAAACCCGTGAAAGGGAAGGAGTAGGATCTCAAGGCCATAACGAGGGAAACACTCAGGAATGGAGAGGCGGATTCTTATAGTTCGGTGGTTATAAGGGATATGCTTGCCAGTTTTGAGGGCCAAATATAGTATCCTGAGTTCGGTAGAATTAGTAATACCAACCTCATCCGATCGAGCTAATACGCCACCAGCTAGATGTGTAGCTTTAAATTCAGCTATTTTTCAAGATGGTTAAGACTTTCTTCCCTAGATTTATAGTAAATTTCTTTCTTCATTGGGAATAGCTCCTACCCAACTCTGCCCTAACGAGTGGAGGACTCCAGTGGCGACCTTAATTTTGTGGGATAAATTAGTTCACCCTGAACTAAGCGTATCTCAGTTCAATTCTCTTTTTACGTTTAAAGAGGATGAGAAGAATATGGGCTGGTGGTATGCCAGTGTTAGGCCCAGGACGGGAGGTCCTTTAGTGTTGACACTCACTCTTCAATAAAAAGGTGAAAAAAAGAGTTTTTCTTTGTACTGGGAGAATGGCAGTTCCATCCTGTCGAGGTGAATGGAGAGGATGTAGTTCCTACTCTTTATCACCCGTTATGTAAGTGAAAATCACCTTAAATTTCCTTTTCTGTCTTTGTATTAAGATCATCATTTTTACGTGACTTATTGTTCATTTGCATATTACAAGAAATCTGACCTGAACTCGGATACACAAAGACAAACTGATGCCATTAAAGCTCTCTCCAAAGAGCAAAGATCCTGCAAATTTGTGGTTTCGGACACAAGCTTATTTCAGGCGAGTTTATTTCAGTCTCTACCACCGACTTCAGCCCTTACCTCTTCTCGTAAGTATTCTCTATGTACACTTATTAATTTTATTTTTGACATGACACTGATTTATAGCAAAATCCTACTTCAGGTCAAAATCCAGATATGTTGGGGTACAAGGCGGCAAAAGCAGCGGCAGTAGCTGCTAAGGAAAAAAAAAAGGATACCCCAACAGAGGTTATGGTCCAACTTCAGAAAATCGAAGTCGAGCTTGGGCAGCCTTTGAAATGATGCCGATCTGAGGAGCCATCTAAACATTCTACTCTAGTGGCCCTTTCTTTTAAAAAGTCTACCTCTCCACTACCCCATCAAGGGTTACCATCAGTGCCCGTTTCCATTTCCCTTACCATCGCGGCTAGCTCATCGAGGTCGCAGGATAAGTGTCCAGATCTGTAAAGACCCAATGTTGATAACTTGGTGGGCCACCGACCTGAAATACTTCTCGATTTTTTGTGAGCTCCATATCTTTCGAGGGAGTCTACAACAGCACTACCTTCTCCTCTGAAAGAGTCGGCTACTCTTCTCACCAGAAGTTGGAATAAGGAGAAAAGCAATACTTGGCCGAGATGCCCGTTGGTGAAGCTATCATC
Source organism: Fraxinus anomala (assembly GCA_903798345.1). NCBI lineage: Eukaryota > Viridiplantae > Streptophyta > Magnoliopsida > Lamiales > Oleaceae > Fraxinus > Fraxinus anomala. The sequence goes on from CAIGRN010176645.1 coordinate 18,270, forward strand.
TCAGTTCAACTGTACAGCCACAGATATATTTTGTATATGATGTCTGTGGTAGAGAAGGTAGTCATTCGAGCTTATGTGTTTTGAAATTTAAATATTATGATCTATTACTCAAACTATTTTCCTGTTAGGTAAAAGTCAAGTTAGACAAAATGCTCGAAGTGAAAGTTCGAGCCACGGCCTTGTTTGACAAAGTAGAGGTAGAGAAGGTGACTATTGTTGAAAAAGAGATGAATTGTGAAGATCTCCTGAATAAGATAGGAGAGGAGCTGAACGCCCGGTTGACTACAAAGCTTAAACTTATGGATGATAATGAAGCTTTGAAGGTCTGGGGCGAAAAAGCCATTGCTCAAGCTGAGAATGAGAAGAAGAGAGCCGACGAAGAAAAAGCTCGGGCAAATGAGGCCGTAAAAAGAGCTGAGGAAGCCGCCAAGAAATTGGAAGAGGTATAGCTTAAAGCTTCGAAGGCAGTTGAGATTTGGAGGACCTCTTCTGAGTTTGACGTACTAGCTCATGATGCCTATGTTGTAGCTTTGGATGAGATCATAAAATACATTAACAAAGAAAGGCCAAGCTTCGATACTTCATTTTTGGCGGAGGCATATAAAGAACTAGGACGGTTATCGAAGGCAGCAGGAGTTTGGTTCTCCCCTTACCAATGAAGACGTTGTAGATGAGTACATGCCTCTAGAGGACCCACCGCCTCATAGTTTCATTGTTGTTATTTTTGGCTTCTTCAAAAATTCTTTAGAAACTTATTTTTGTAATCTTGATCCATTCTTCAATGACTATTAATTTTGTTCTGCGTAAAATATTATTACTTCTGTAATTCTCATATAAAAAAATGAAACTTGCTATGCCTATTTGGACTAAGTGTTGCAGCACATGCAACCTTAATTCAGCCTACTCTGGGCCTGAATGATTTTCTTGTAAGAAATTCCACTAAGTGTTGCAGCACATGTAACTTTAGTTCGGCTTGCTAACTCGCAAGACTTTAAATGATTTCCTTGTAGAAAATTCCACTAAGTGTTGTAGCACATGCAACCTTAGTTCGGCTTGCTCACACGCATGGCTTACATGATTTCCTTATAGAAAATTTTACTAAGTGTTGCAACATATGCAACCTTAGTTCAACCTGCTTATACGCATGGTTTAAATGATTTTCTTGTAGAAAATTCCACTAAGTGTTGCAACACATGCAACCTTAGTTCGATCTGTTCACACGCAGGGCTTAAATGATTTCTTTGTAGGAAATTCCACTAAGTGTTGTAGCACATGCAACCTTAGTTCGGTGAATCAATGGTTATGTATATTTTCCCATTTTACAAAACATACGTTTTATTATAGATAACATACGTGTGATACAAGATACGTTCTCTGTTCCACTAGTAATACTTCTTAAGGTGTTATGCGTTCCAAGGATGCAGCAGAGGTCTACCATCCATATCTTCCAACTTATAAGCCCTCTTAAGTAGTACTTTGGTTACTTTGTATGGGCCTTCCTAGTTAGGTCTTAGATATCCGGAGCTAGGTTCTCTTGTAGCCAGAAAACTTTTTCTTAACACTAGATTACCTACCTCGAACTCCCGTTTCCTAGCCTTCTGATTATAGTATTTCGCGTTGCGTTTCTTATATATGGCATTCCTGATTTTGGCCTCATTCCTTCACTCTTCTACTAAATCCAGTTCTCCTCACAACGCCTTTTCATTTTCCTCCTCTTGATACATCATCGTTCGAATATAAGGAATTCATATCTCAAGGAGGATAACAGCTTCCACCCTAAAAGCTAAAGAGAAAGAGGTTTCCCTAGTGCTATTCCTAAATGCAGTGCGATAAGACCATAGCACACTAGGGAGTTCCTCAGCCCATCATCTTTTAAGAGCATCTAGTTTGGCAGCGTGTGCTTGATGATCTTATTAATTGCTTCAACTTGGCCGTTAGCTTGAGGGTGGTTTGGTGTGGAGTAGTATTTCCGTATGCCAAGTTCTTTACAAAAATTGGCGAAGCGAATATTGTCAAATTATTTTCTATTGTTAGTCAAGATGGAGTGTGGTATTCCAAATCTGCATATAATGGACTTCAGCCTCCACCCATTTAGTGAAGTAATCTACTACTACAATTGCAAACTTCGTTTCCCCTTTCCCAGTAGGCATGAGACCAATTAAATCAACCCCTCATTTGGAAAAGGGCCATTACATAGTTTAACTCTCCTGGTGGAAACTTGACATTAGGAGCAAATCGTTGGCATTTGTCACATTTCCTAGCAAATTCCAACGCATCCTTCTTCATGGTGGGCCAAAAGTATCCTTACCGTATTATTTTATGAACTAATGACTACCCACCACATGATTCCCACACACTCCATGTATTTCATGCAAAGCATAAAGTGCTTCTTCTTCATTTAAGCACCTCAACAAAGGCATATAATATCCTCGCTTATAAAGGACATCATCAATCAATGTGTACCTTGCCGACCTCACCCAGAGTTTTCTTGCTAAGACGGGATCTTCTGGACATAAACCTGTTTTCAGGTATGACTTGATTTCATCCATCCATGTTGACTTTGGATCGGTCGTCATAGAAACAATTCCCAACCCCTTAATGGCTGGATGACATATCCTTCCTTACGGAATACTGTCAAATCCCTCTATCCCTTCACTTGTCGCCAGTCGACCTAAATCACCGGCATGTCCATTTTGAGTTCGGGAAATTCATTCGACTAGCACAGTTTTGAAATTTTTGAACTCTAATTTGACAACCTGGAGGTAGTTGTTCATCATTTCTTCCTTAGCTTGGTAAGCTTCGTTGACCTGGTTAACCACCAGTTACGAATAACTGTAAACTATCAAATGAGTAACCCTCATGTCTTTCGCCATTCTCATCCCTGTTATGAGTGCTTTGTATTCAGCCTCATTATTTGAAGCTTTGAAATCAAATGATAATGCTTCACAGAACAGCTGGTGGTTTGGACTGATCAAGATAATTCCATCTCCCAACCGAGCTCCAATAGAGGATCCATCAACGAAAAGTTCCCATGGAGTATCGTGAGGGAGTTCTTTCGTTGGGTTCGAACTGAACTCCACAATGAAATCGGTAAGAGCTTGGCCCTTTATGGAGGTGATATGCTTGTATCTTATGTCGAATTGAACTCTACTACCCACTTAACCATCCGATCTGAAGTATCAGGCTTTTGTAAAACTTGCCTTAACTCATAATTGGTTAAGATCTCAATTGGATGTTCAAAAAAGTAGGGTCTCAATTTCCTTACTGCCATAACCATAGTATAAGCCAATTTCTCTAAGGGAGAATAAAGGAGATCGGCTTCATGTAGGGCTTTGCTTACATAGTAGACAGGATGCTGTATTCATTCTTCCTCCCTATCCAGAACAGCACTAGCGGCATGTTCAGATACTGCTAGATATAACGTAAGTACTTTTCCTGCCTTTGGTTTTGACAATATCGGCTGCTGTGCCAATTGTTGTTTCAATTTGTCAAAGGCGAGCTGGCATTTGGGTGTCCATTCAAACTTTTTTCCTCCTCGTAAGACATCGAAGAAAGGTTCGCACTTATCAGTTGATTTTGCTATGAAATGACTGAGGGCGGCTACTCACCCCGTCAAACTCTGAACCTCTTTATGCTTTGTTGGGGTGCATCTCAATGATGGCCCGTATTTTTTCTGGATTTGCTTCGATTCTCCTATGATTCACCAGATAACCTAGGAACTTTCCCGAGCTCACACCAAAAGCACATTTGTGCAGGTTTAGCTTCATCTCATATTTTCTCAGGATTTCGAACATTTCGGCAAGATGTTGTCGATGGTTCCTGGCATCTGCACTTTTCACTAATATATCATCAACATATACTTCCATGGTTTTACCAATTTGCTTGGCAAACATAGCATTGACTAGACGTTGGTAAGTGACCCCAACGTTTTTTAGACCAAAATGCATCATTTTGTAGTAATAAAGACCTCGATCAATGATGAAAGTAGCGTGGTTCTGATCAGGTTCATACATAGGAATTTGATTATATCCCAAATATGCATCCATGAAGTTAAGCAACTTGTGTCCTGCTATTCCATCTACCATTTGATCGATCCTTGGTAATGAAAAAATATCCTTAGGGCATGCCTTATTTAGATCGGTGAAATCTATGTACATTTTCCAATCTCCATTGCTTTTCTTTACAAGAACTGGGTTAGCAACCCATTTTGGATATTTTACTTCACGGATAAATCCATTATGAAGTAACTTCTGCGCTTCTTTGTTTAAGGCTTTGTACCTATCTAGATTCAAAGGTCGACGTCGTTGTTGTTTAGGCCGCACTATGGGATTGGTACCCAGTCTGTGGCAAATGATTTCTGGATCAATCACTTTCATGTCCGAATAGTTCCAAGCGAAAACATCGAGGTTATGCTAAAGGAACTCGATGATCTGATCTCGAAAGGATAATTTCAGTTCGTGGCCTATTTTGAGCTCTTTCGGTAGATCGCCTGATCCGACCTCTACTCTATCCAGCTCTTCCATAGGTTCTCCACCCTTCACTTTTACACGTGGGTCTAACAAACTAAGATTGGGTTCCACCATATACACCATATGAACTTCTAAACAAATCTTTATCCAACATGTCTCAGCGATATCTCTGTTTCCCCTAATTTACCCTATACCATAGGGCGTGAGAAATTTAAGAGAGTAGTGGTATATTGATACAATCGCTCTGAGATTGAATAACAGAGTCTGCCCCATAATGGCGTCGTAAGGAGAATTAGAATTCAACACTACAAATTCTGCATTCAGTTTAGTTAGGCATAGAGCTTCACCAAACTTAACACAGAGCTTGATCATCCCTCTAGCTCTGATGGAGTCCCCATTGAGTCCTAAAACCTTATTTGGATAGGGTTGTAGAAAACTTAATAGGATTCCCATCCATTCCAACGTGTTAACATAAAGTATGTTAAGGGAACTTCCCGTATCAACCAAAACTTTGGGGACTATATTGCCTGCTATTGGTATTGAGATTACCATGATTCCAGGATAGAGATATGGATATGCATCCTGTTCTTCAAATGAAAGCTGATAATCCATAATGCTTCTGCGGTGTTTCTCAGTAATGCTAATTTCAGTGAGGTCGATAACAATATTTTTTTTAACCTTGTTTTCCCCGTTCGCTCATTTTGTTGACTACTCAACATCTGGACTTGGGGGCTAGGCAAATCAATATTGCAAGCCCTTGCCTCGACCTGGTTCCCGCATACCATACCAATTCCATTTGGAGTAGAGAACTTCATGCAATAGTGATCTATTGATGCAGCAACTTGCAACTCGTGCAGTATGGGCCTCCCCAATATCACATTATAATTAGAAGGAAGATCAACAACAATAAAATCTGCTAATTATCAGAGTTATGTCCTGTCGTCCAATGGTATCGACAGTACCTCCCTTAGTTTTTTCCCGTCAACTCCTTTTTCTGAGGTAGGGGTCTATAAAATGTTCCTTTTTCTTCTGTTTACAAGAACACTTTCTCCAAGGTGGCATTTAGCGGATGATATTCATGGAATCTATTCGAATAAGGCTTAGGACGATCCTGATCCCTTCTATCTTTTCTCATTTCACGGGTAAAATCTTTATCCACTTGTTTCCTCCTTTGCTTGATGTAAAGATTGTTGATTTAGCTTGAGTTCCTCCTGGTCGGACGTGGCTTCCTTAGCGCTTATATATTTTTCAGCTCGACCTTGGAACTCATGGTATGTCCTCATGTACAGACCACCAAAACCTTGTTCTTGGCCTTAGCACTGAAATGACTGCCATAAGCGCAGCGTCATCGGAGATCTTCTCAACTTCCATGGACTACTTGTTGAATCTGCTAAGATAACTTTTGAGTGATTCAGTCTTTCCCTGTTTAATGCTCACCAACCGCTCATTGGGTGTGGTCCTCGCTTTTGAACCGATAAACTAGGCAAGGATTGTTGTGGCAAGATCATTCCAGTTTTTTATGGACCTTTGATGTAGCCTTCTAAACTACCTTTGGGCCTTATCTCCCAAGGTCAATGGGAAAACACGACACATTATTGGATCTCCTGCTCTTTGCAATTCCATCCAGGAAGTGTATTTGTCCAAATAGCTGAGACGATCTCATTTCCCTTCATACCCAATTAGTCGTGGCATCTTTAATTTCTCGGGTAGAGGCTCAACAAGGATATCCTCAGTGAAGGGAGAATGACGCTTCATGAGATATTCCTCCGTGTTTCCTTTGTTCTTATCTTCCATATCAGCAATACGTTTTCTCAAGGCACTCATTTTAGGCTCTGGTCTTTCTACTGAGCATTTGTGGTGTGTGCTGTTGCAGGCACCCAAAAGTAACATGTTAACCTCTAAAACTAATGTAGTA
>CAIGRN010176647.1:0-15953 GCA_903798345.1 Fraxinus anomala
TAACTTTTATGTCTTTTATTTTCTATGTTCATAAAAAGGGATCTCAGTATCAAGAATATAAATATCATTTTGTAGTTTACTACAACCATAAAAGATCTTATCAAGATAAAATGAACAACAATTACGTTTTAACATTAATTGAAAAACCATTTATGTCCAAATATGAAATTGAAATAATGTTTTTTTGGTAATGGTGGGAACAAAATAAAAATTCTCTAATTCTAATACTAAGCCCGAACTTCGAAGGCAATGATAAGAAGTATGTTCCTACAGCTAATGCATCAACCCTTGATCCATTTTCCACGCGCGGGTCAACTTCTCCTTTCTGCAGTAGTCTACTTTTCTTTAGTCCATGCATATTTATATAAATATGAGATCCACTTCCAATATTTAATACCTAAGTAGCTAATGAAATAGATATATTAATCTCAATAACAAAGATACCCGAAGTACAAGTTTTAAAAAACTTCTTTCCCTTCAAACTCGCAAGGTAAGCATTGTAGTCCATTTTCTAATGACCTTTCATTCCACAATGATAGTACGTGTCATCAGACTTGGCATTGTTCTTGTTAGCTTTGACTGTCTTTTTGTTTATCTTAGTTTTCTTGGATGCTTTTTTAGAGGCTCATTTAGATTTTCTCTTAGTGCTCTTAGAAGAATAAAATCACAACCCCTAAAATTGATTTTAGGGACGATGCTAGCTATTGTTAGCGTCATCCTTGCGACTACACATTGCCACTATTATGCAACGTTGACGTTTCGCCGTTGTAGCAATAGTTCGTGCTGCTACAAAAACAATAACAACAATTGTCACTACAGTTGGCAGGCGCTGCTACCTTTGTGCACAGTAGCATGTTGCCTTGTGTGCACAACAATAGGTTTCCATGCATGTGTGACGTCGCTCGTCATTAATTTTTACTGTCAGATCGCTATCTGCCCACCACTCTTTGACCTAGTTTTGATCGAAAAATTATTTTCTTTTTAGAAGTGGATTGTAGAAGATGAAAATAATTTTTTAGAAGCTAGAAACAAGAAAATAATAACAATCAACTATTGATTGTTCCAAAATTCAAAAACAACTTCTAACAAACACAAAGTCGACTTTGATATCAATGTTGAGAATTTAATTATACATGTATAGTGAAATTTAAAAATAATTTTTATTATTCTATAAAATCCAAAATCCAAAAAGGAGCCTAACAATCTTAAACCGTCAAAAGTTACCTTGGGGGTTGATTGACAAGATTTGTAATAAAAATTTTAACAGATTTTGATAAAAATTGATGTAATGTTTGATTGAAAGGTTAATAAAAATTGCTGTGGAGTAATTAAAAGGATGAATAACAAATGTGTCATGTCATGTCATGTAAATTACAAACTGTGAGTGAAGAAGGTAGACCCACTGATATGAATGGATCAATAATAGTGGGGAATGGGCAATCACGGAGAAAAAAGAGGAGAATAAAAGAGAAGGTGAAAAATAGAAAGGAACAAAAACACTTTGTCACGGGGCACAGAATTCTATCAATCCACATTCTATTTTCTTTGTCACTTCTTCCTGCCCTGCTTCGTCTGAACGAATTAACCTTTTGGACACTATCTTGCTCCTATTTTTGAATTTTAATCCTCCATTTAGGGACGGAGCGAGAGCTGGATTAAAATTTTTGTTTCTGTGGAGTTCGAAAAATACTGAAACAAGATAAAAAAAAATTGGAAACTACCAAGTTTTGTATAATTCATTAAAAAACAACTGAGGTCTAAAAGACAGAAATAAATAATAATTAAAATGAATAAAAAGGACCCTAACTACCTAGTCGTGTAAATGTCACAAAATTATAGAGCAAGCTCGTTCTATTCAATATGTAGATGGGGCCGGATTTGTGACCTTTGGAGTTGTCATTCACACATGTCCCCAATGGAAGAATAGGGAAATTTCCCCAGCATATGATGGCCTTAACGAATCCCATTATTGATTGGGCTTGTCTTTCTTGAAAATTCTTTCGTCTATCGAAATAGAATGAAGTGAGGTAAGGTAAAAAGCCGAGCTGAGGTGATGTGCCGAGACTGTTTTGTCTTCTGCTGCACAGGTAAAATGTAGCACTCGTAAAACATCATTGTATTTAGTCAAAACTATCCATAAGTTGTACATACATTTTAAGACAGTAGAATATATAGAACAAAAAAGTAACACTTCACACTAATACCCTACTCCATGTTCTTTATTCCAAGTAAATCTGAAGACTCTTTATCAATTCATTATTGAAAAGGAATTCTATTAACCAATGTTTTAAAATTAGGACTAGCCAAAATAAATAAATAAATAAAAATCTTTTAGTGGCTTGGTTTTGCCCCCACAAAAGTAGAGGAGTAGATGATGATTATATTGTGAAGATTACCTGTGTCAGAAGGAATCTTGAAGGGATGGTTGATTGAATTTGCAGGGTCCCCACTGAGTCACATGTACTGGGGTTTAAGACAAACGTGGATTGTGTACTACTTATAGTTTGTGACCCCCAGCAATACTGAGAGATACTAAACTGTCTGAATACCATAATCAGCCAAACATCTAGTCTATTTTATCCCGTGACCACTTGCCTTGGCCAAAAACTCTATTCTTCTGCATTATTCATCACTTCTTACATGGTAAATAGTGAATGAAAAACTCTGTCCGTTCAAGAAAGACCGTGTTCGGTAAGTTGGGCTAGACAGTACTGGCGTTCGACTATAGAAACCTTGATGTACGGCTTGTGGAAAACTATGTAGTAATTATAAATAGTTTTAAGTAAAATGGGAAATCATTCAGCAATCTTGTGGTTGAATTGGATTACCAACTGTACTTTGTCTGTTGCTGTGTTTTTTTGTTATCTTTTGTTTCTGAAAGAACGTCAATGAAACTTTACATAATTACTCCATCTTTGGTCCCTATCCACTTGCAGCACAATGGCATCCCTCCATGAACTGCTATCTGAAGAAGGATTTGAGCACCAAAAATCTCTGAAAACCCGAAAAAAGGTGAAGTTCAGGGATAGGAGAGTCCAAGATGAGTCGATTCCACTGCCTATTTACATATGCCACGACAGAGGAAGATTTGATGCTTCAACTAAGCAGAGGAGTGAAAAAGCCAGTTCAATTAACGGGTCTTCGGTTTTTTCATCAAAAAGAAGGGGTTCAGAGTCTGAGAGATCGAATACGAAATCTATAGCAGAAGGGACTACAAGAAAAGATGAGCCTGCAATTGATGATGCAGCTATTAACGCTGTGATTTCTATATTGAGTGGATATGTTGGCCAGTATTCAAGAGACAAGAACTTTCGCGAAACAATCAGAGAAAAGTGTTATTCTTGCTTTGTGAAAAGGAAGAATTATTCATCAGATAATGGAGTTTTTGCCAATATGGAATTGGGAATTCAGAGTATTGAGAGAGTGGTCGAAAGTAGAGAGATAAATAAGAAATCATTGAAGAATTCTGTTAGGCTGTTGAAAATTGTAGCATCCTTGAATTCCAAAACCTCAAGAGATGGTTCAACTTGTGGAACACCCAATTCATATCTCTCAGCCTGTGCACAACTTTATTTATCAATTGTTTACAAGATTGCGAAAAATGACAGAAATTCGGCTAAACACGTCCTGCAAGTTTTTTGTGATTCACCATTTCTTGCACGAACACACTTGCTCCCTGAACTTTGGGAACATTTCTTTCTTCCCCACTTACTTCACCTCAAGATTTGGTACACTAAAGAGCTTGAATTTCTTTCTAATTCGGAGTACGTTGACAAGGAGAAAAAGATTAAGGCTCTTAACAAGTTATATAATAGTCAATTGGATTTTGGCACAATACAGTTTGCTTTTTACTACAAGGAGTGGCTTAAAGTTGGTGCTCCGGTTCCTGTTGTTCCTTCTGTTCCTTTGCCTTCAAAAATAAGCCGTGCTCGTTCAAGAAGGAGATCTTTGGACTCTTCAACTTCTTATCATTCTATCAGTAATAAATCACTGTAAGTTTTAGTTAAATAGATGTTCTATCATCTCTTTTTATAGGAGAATGAGAATAGATTATATACTTTTTTCCCGTGTCTTTGTGCCCAAAGATATCAAGCTGTTTTTGGGCATCCAAAGGAAGAAGAGAAGTTCTGTATTGCAGAAGAAGAAATCAAGCATTGCAGTCATGTTGAAGTAGGTAACCGGTATCCTCTCGAATAAGTGAAATTTTTAGATAGATGATGTTGTAAACATGATTTATATTTATCTTAATAATCTTGACAGGAGAGAGCTATGGATCAACAATTGTCGTCAAGTCAAAGTTACAGAAAACCTAAAGCTGAATTATGGCCAGAAAATCAGAAATCAGATTATTTGAGGTTTTTAGCTTGCCGCAGTGAACCAACACAGTGCTTGGTAGAGGAAAACTATATGCCAAAAAATGCCATAATCAAGAAAGCTGAAAATATCCATCTTTCTCCATCCAACGACATAGTGAGAGCCATTTCTGCTATTTGCTCCTTAGGTAGCCTGACTGATTGTGAAATGGCGATTCGTGTGGTGGGCAAAGTTTGGTTGGATTCTCAAGGAGATCCCACATTTGAAAATTCATTATCACAGGTTCCTGTATTGGAAGGAATAATGGAGGTTTTATTTGCCTCTGATGATGATGAAATTTTGGAACTTGCAATCTCAATTTTAGCAGAACTTGCAACAAAGAGGGAGTTGAATGCAAAAATCATATTGAATTCAGATCCGAACCTTGATGTCTTCCTAAGATTATTGAGAAGTAACAGCCTATTTCTGAAAGCAGCAGCTCTACTTTACCTAGTGAAGCCAAAGGCAAAACAGATGATATCAACAGAATGGATTCCACTAGTCCTTCGAGTTCTAGAATTTGGTGATCAGACACAATCTTTATTCACAGTTCGAAGCAGCCCTCAGGTGGCAGCATATTACTTCCTAGACCAACTTTTAACAGGTTTCGACGAAGACAAAAATTTAGAGAATGCTAGACAAATCATATCATTAGGTGGGTTGAGCTTGCTCGTGAGAAGGATGGAAGTCGGGGACACTTGTGAGAAGAGCAAAACTGTTTCTGTTTTACATTGTTGTATTCAAGCTGACGGAACCTGTCGACACTACTTGTCCAAAAACTTGAAGAAAGACACTATTATATCCCTCCTTGTCCTTGGAAAGCAAATGAATTCTCATGGACATGCTCTTGCATTACTGACAGAGATACTCTGCCTTAACAGGTAACAATTTCAGTTATATGATTATATAGTTATTTCTTTAACATTGTTGGCTAAATTAAGTGATCCTGATCTTTTGGAATCACCAGAAGAAACCAGAGAGAAGAATTCTTAAGTGGACTAATAACGGGATGGGGCTGCTTAAACTCAATGCATATTTTGTTACTCTACCTCCAAATTGCAAGGCCAGAAGAACGCCCAATAGTTGCTGTCATATTGCTACAGCTAGATCTAATGGTTAGTTCAAAGTAGTCTTCTCTCTCTTTTTTCCTCCAACACACGATATTCAGTATTGAAATGTGAACAAGGTCAATTCTTAGACAGAGGCATTTATGCTTAAGTTATTCTACAGGGAGATCCTTTGGAGTATAGTGTATATAGAGAAGAGGCGGTAGATGCAATGGTAAAAGCTTTAGATTGTCAGGTGTTCAACGGGATAGTCCAGGAGCAATCAGCCAGAGCTCTCCTAATTCTAGGAGGACAATTCTCTTATAACGGAAAGCCAATAGTGGAGAAATGGCTCTTGAGAAAAGCAGGCTTTGACGAGAAGTCAGAAGTCTCATTTTATGGAAAGGACATCGGTATTGATGGATACTTACACTCGGTGAGTCCTATGCTCCATAAAATGCTGAACTGTTTCTGCATATCCGTTGAATACTATAAAATCTTTGTGAATTTGATCTTGATTTCCAATTATTGAGCTTATCTAGTTTATGCTGTCAATTCTCAGAATAAAGAGGACAAAACAATGGAATTTTGGCAAAGAAAAGCAGCAATGGTGCTGATTACCGCAGGCAACAGGAGGCTTCTTGAGGCTCTTTCGGATTCAATGGCTAATAGTATCCCGTGCCTGGCACGAGCAAGCCTTGTGACTGTATGCTGGATGAGCATTGGTCTCCATTTTCTTGGGGATACACACCTTAAATTTAAGGCATGCTCAGTCCTCATGACACAATTAGTAGAATCCTTGAATTATGACAGGCCTCTCGAGGAAAGAATTCTGGCATCATTCTCATTACTCAGCCTTATAAAGGGTACAGGTAAGAGAATTTCCATTGATTGTAGCTTGAACTTGCACCAAATGTCTCGTTAAATCAAATGTTCTTAACAATTTTCTTGTACTGCCCTTTTCTTTCAGATTATTTTCCCAAACCATTGCCAACAGATAAAGAGCTTCTGAGTTGCCTTTCAGAACTCTCCCAAGTAACATGGACAGCTGAGGAGCTTATTTCTATTATGACAAACAGTTGGACAGATTAATGAAGAAATTTAACAAGATGGTTAGCATTTAAGTCTCAGTTTGCAGTAGAAGATTCGGCAGCTACCACAGCACCTGCTTCTTCAGGCAAAACTCGAGGTTGAGGAGTTACTCAGAATGCTGCCAAGATATCAGTACCTTTGGATTCAGGAGTATACGAAGTCAATTGTAAGCTTTTTCTACTTCATTTGAATGCATATACTTGCCAACTTGATCTTGTGTATTGGTTTTGAAGGAAATTTTTGTTCGAATACCTTGTATTGTGTGTCCTCTGTGAAGGAAGTTATGTTACTGATTTCATCATTCTGTAAAATAGAAATTTCCCTGTAAATAGATGAATTATATTCTTCGCTAAAACTTTCAAATACTCTTTCATCTCTGCTTGCTTCAAGTGGAAGATGGAGTCTGTTAGATGGCTTAAGGGAGAGTATTGATAAAGTAGAGTAAATGTAATTGCAAAATTCTGCAATTTAATGAATGTAAATATCCAAATCCTTCAATCAAATTCCTGAATCAACAATAGATTTAGATATAACTAATGCCACAAATTTTGTTGAATTCAAATTCTAACAAGGAGTGACTTCTTTTGTCTTAAACAATGTAGGTTCATTACCATATAATCTTGCACGGTGTAAAATTGAGGGTAAATTCCTCTGGGGTCCCCAACCTTTCCGTTTGGATCATCCCAATTCCCAAGCCCCAAGCCTTTTAAAATTGTGCGCATAGTCGATATGACTAATGTGTATAATTGTCCTTAATTTAAATTTTACTAAGTGGATAATATACCTTCTGCACAATATATATATATATATATATAAAATCTTCCGGGTTTTATACATCCAGGTGATCCTCAAAGTGGAGAGAAATTGTTTTGAGACAAGAATACCATCAATTATTTATTATGTGCCTATTGTATCTTCTTTTGACGTCTGAATAGAAGATTTATGTCTTGAAGGGATATCGAACGTACAATTTTAAGAGGCTGGAGACATGTGTGGCCCAAATAGAAGGTTGAGGAGGACATGAGATGAAATAGACGAAAAGGTTGGGACTCTTAGAGGAATTTACACAAATCATATGAATTCATTTAAAAGACTATTTAAATGATGTATGCATTATCTAACTTAATAGTTTAAGATTTTAGATTAACTAATTGAACATATATTAGAGTAGGCAAATGTTTGGATTCAAGTCGAATCGTCACTTATTTAGTCCATGTTTGGCAACCATTACTTCAAAACTATTTAATTCTCATACTTATTTTCAATCACACATTTACACAATAAAATATTTGACATGTAAACCAATTTTTTATTTTTATTTTTTAATCACCCATTTTCTAAAACATAATTTTCTCCAAATAATGACAATCAAACATAGGCTAAATGACATTGTGTATACGTTAGCTTTAATAATTAAAAAAAAAAAAAAAAAAAAAAATCTTGCATTCACATGAAAAAGCGTGTTGAAAATTATTTGTATCTTTATTTTCTATATTATCAAATGATACTTTGTGATTTATAAAAGATTGCCGGACACATATATATAGAATTTAGTACAAATTTTGTCTTTTGGGTGCGGCAAGAATAAGCCCACTACTTTAATCGGCCATTTTGTCTCTGTTTTTGACCTTTCAGATTTTGGGTTCACGTGTTTCAATTTTAGGAAATTTACACCAATAGAAATAGTGAAAATTACATGCCAACAAGTATTTAAAGATTACAATTCATAAATCAGTTAACAAATGTATTAATATAATAATTAAACATTAAATATCTCAACTCAATTCTAAACTCTAAAAATCATTTCATTCTATTCTCTCTCTCACTCTCACTCTCCATCTTTTATCTTCTCTCTCTCCACCTATTTACACCCCCTTAATTCGATGACAATGATGGCAACACACCCACTGTTGGAGACCACCGTCACACACACGATGGCGATGCACCTATCTAAAGTTTATTTGTTAACATATCATGTATTAATATAATAATTAAACATTAAATATCTCAACTCAATTCGAAACTCTAAAAATCATTTCATTCTATTCTCACTCTCACTCTCCATCTTTTATCTTCTCACTCTCTCCACCTATTCACACCCCCCTTAATTCGATGACAATGATGGCAACACACCCACAGTTGGAGACCATCGTCACACACACGATGGCGACGCACCTACTGTCGGAGATCGCTGCCGCACACATACTTTCCCTTTTCACTCTCCTTCACTTCGGAGTATCACGCCGAGCGCCAACTCATAGTGGAACTCCACTCACTATCATAGATGGCGACACTCATAGCGATAATGAGCCCACTGTCAAAGATCGCTGCCACATACATTTTCTCTTCTCAATCTCTCTCACCATCGGAGCATCACGTTGAGCACCACCTCACAGAGGCTCTTCACCAATTATCAGAGATGGTGGCGCTGTGAGAACCGCTGCTGGAACGACGACATATAACAAACTTTTTTTGTTTTTTTTGTTTTTTTTGTTTTTACTGCCACATACATTTTCTCTTCTCAATCTCTCTCACCATCGGAGCATCACGTTGAGCACCACCTCACAGAGGCTCTTCACCAATTATCAGAGATGGTGGCGCTGTGAGAACCGCTGCTGGAACGACGACATATAACAAATTTTTTTGGTTTTTTTTGTTTTTTTTTGTTTTTTTTTTTTTTTTGGTGATTCGCTTGGTTGTTGGGTTGTTAGTGGTTGTGGTGGTGGTACGATAGTGGTGGCTGTGGTAGAGTGTTATAGTGGTGGTTGTTGGTGGTGGAGGTGGTTGGAGATCTGATAGTGGTGGTGTGGTGATTTTTTGTTGGCAGTGGATTGGATTTGGTGGTGGCGGTTTTGTTGGTGACAGTGGTTTTGGTGTTGACAGGTGTAACGAGGTGAGGGTGGTCACAAGTTGTCATACTGATGGTGGTAGTAGTGTTGGTGGTGGTGATATGTGACCCACTATTTCATGTATGTGATCAACTATTTGATTATCTGTGATTAATTATTTAGTTGTGACCTAAAAGTTCATTAATTTGTGACTGAAAAATAATTTGTGACCAACTAATTTAAAAATATGTGATCGACAAATAAATTATGATCTATAAATTTTTTGATTCATGATGGATGAAATAATTTGTGACCAATTAATCTGATAATATGTGATATTGTGACCTATAAGTATGTGTCTGTGACCATGAATTGTATAATTATGACTTTAATATATTTAATTAGTAAAATATAATTAATTAATTAATTAATATTTGAGTTTTGAATTTTGAAACTTAAAAATTGAAAATTGAATTGTCACATACTTAATACCTAACTTGTGAATTATCCCATAGAAATAAAAATGGTGGTTGATTTAATCCCTATTTGTCTTCCGTTCTTTCACAACTATTTTTACTACGTACTCACTTTTAGCCACATATTCATACAATAAAATATTTTACACTTAAACTCAAAAATTTTCTGTACTTTGTAATTGCACATCCTCCAAAATTAATTATTCAAAATAATTTTTTCAAAAAAAAAAAAAAAATAATAATAATAATGGTCGCCAAATAGGGGCTTAATTTAGCACCACCTTCTATCGGTTAAAATGGAGAATAATGCTATATTAGAGCATTGGTGCTCTTAAATCATTGGTGTTGAGCACTAGACTAGGTTTCAGCATATTATAGATTCTATTGTTATGTCATAAATCATTGTATTTAATTGAATATTTAATTTAATGTCACAAGTATTGTTCCCTAAGCTAGTATTAAGTACTAGTAGTGCTACATAACATTATTCTAAAACTAATGCTACCTCCCTTAACATGATTTGGAAAGGTAATGCTATGGAAAGTGGAACAAAGTAATAGTCTCATTGGAATTGTAATATCAATTTATGTGGTGTTAATATGATATTAAATGATAAGTACAATTAAATGAGCAATTTATTTCTACTTTTCATTTAGCTTATCACCTAAAAACACATAAATTATGAGGTTAAATGACATTACTTAATGGAACATCTTATATCAATAATCTATAATATATTAAATATCACATTATATGAGAATAATTCTTTGGACGATTTTAATCCTATTACAGTTCAATTATTTCAATAATACTCTACCTATCATTTTTCAATATATATTTAATTTATGGTCATATTACTATGAATTATTTTACCAACTATTTAGTTAACATCAATGTACATTTGGTAGATTAATTTCACTCGTGTGCTTTCACCACATGAAACTCAATTAAAAAAGTATAATAATAATAAATACTACAAAAGCCTTGTTCATGCATATATTCCTATTATTAATTCTCAATTAATTAACATTAACATTCATTTAATTAATATTTATTTTCATTTATGCATTTCAAAGTGTACATGAACTTGAAGAATCGATTTGTACAGTACATTAAATAAATTATTTTAATAAGATATTGCACCTTGATTAATTAAATATTATATTAAAATTAACTATGCAAAACTTGAAGAATTAATTTAATAATATTGAAACACATTACAGATACAAAATTTGAAGAATTAATTTGTACCTAGATTAATTGATCATCTTAAAAATATATTAAGAAATAATTCTGAATATTCGAATAAAGTCTAAATACAAAGTACTCATTTAATGGTACAAAAGTATACTACTAAAATAGTATATATTTCTTGGTATCGATTCTAAATTAATTAATATTCATGTTAATTCATGTATCGTATTTGCTAGCCTTACTATAATTCATTTATTTCAATAGTACATTCTTTTTCTTTTTCAATAAATATTTAATTTATGGTTATATTATCATGAATTATTTTGCCAACTATTTAACTATCATCAATGTACATTGGACATATTCATTTCACTTGTGTGCTTTCACCGTATGAAACTCAATTATAAATTGTAATAAATACTACAAAATCCTTGTTCATGCACGTATTTCCTATTATTAATTAACATTAACATTCACATTCATTTAATTAATATTTATTTTCATTTATGCATTTCAAAGTGTATGTGAACTTGAAGAATTAATTTGTACGGTAGATTAAATGAATCATCTTGATAAGACATTGCACCTAGATTAATTATATATTATACCGAAATACATTAAGTATACAAAACTTGAAGAATTAATTTAATAATATTGAAATACACTACGTATACAAAATCTGAAGAATTAATTTGTACGTAGATTAATTGATTATCTTGAAAATATATGCATATATAATAATTAACATTTATTTTCAGGGGGCTTGTATTTCTCTCATATTTAATTCAAAAGGGTAAATCGAGTATTCTAATTGGCTTCCTCAACTATCTAAATTGTTTTCACAAATTGATTTTTATTTCATTGCTATCATCAAATATTTTGCTTTCTTTCGAACACAACACAGAGGTTTTAGCCAAATTGGGGTTGCTCCCGCATCATTGAATCAAAGTGTATAAGAGACTTATCGACGTATGAAAATGAATGGACCATTAAAGTGGTGGTAGTTCAAAAAGGTTTGGTCGAATCTTACACCAACAATGCTGAAAATTTTGATATTTTGAGACTCATCCTAATTGATAAGGAGGTAATACGTCTACAACGGTGACTATTTATTTTGTAATTACACTATATATTAGAAGTAATAAGGTATTTGGCTTCTCTACATGGATATAGAATTCAAGCCATGTTATTCACTTATGCAATTGAAAATTTTGATACTGTAATTGAAAAGGAAAAATCTTACATTATACGAAATGGAAATGTTACATTAAAACCCGCAAGCGTATGGAATTGTTGACAATTAATAATAAAGTGAGATGTGAATTATCGTCCCACGAGAAATAATGTTTAATCTTAATTCATTAGTTAATACTAAATTCGATGTTCGTGACACGAAAGAGGTGATTTTGTTATTATTTATACTAATCATAACTAAGAAAATAAATAAAGTATTTATCTAATATGTGAATGTTTATATTGGAATCTTGAATCCCTCTATTGCCATTTAATTTAATTATTAATTCGTAATCTAGTATATTCATACATTTAAGACAATTGATGATCAACTTTTATTCAATATTCTTTTCCAAGATATATTAAACCTATGTTCAACACGATACAAACATATTCCTAGTCCGAATTCATATGAAAAATATGCATTGATTCACAAGAATTATCACATATGATTGCACATGCTATATATGTTATTCCTAATAGATATTGTCTATGTGTTGATTTTGCCACATTTTAGACTTATTGTGAGTATCCTTATAATACAACAAGCAACTTATTATCTAATTGATGATCAAGCAATCAAATAGTTCAATGAGAATGCAAAATCAATTCAATGTAGTACCAAATTTCGCTAGTGGAGATATCGTGATTGATAATTATACTTTTCAATCAAATGCATAGTTTACAATCATGTTCGGAGAGTCTTACTACGTATTTGTTCCAAAATTCCAAAAAACTCTACCCACAGTTTATAATCAACTCCTATTTTATTAATATCTATTTATTGAAATATAAAAAACCTCCACATCACGTTAGTGAAAGTAGTGATGTAAAAATCTATGATATCTAAGATTGTTCACTGGCGAATGAATTATTATTTTTTTCAATTTTTTTCTCTTTATATTTAGATATTATAGGGTTGGTAATCAATGTAAAACCTACGTTCATCATCAATATTAAGAAGCCAAATGAAAGAACAACGAAGAACGGGAAGTGATTCTTCTAGATAGTGGATAAACATCATCCATAAAATCAAAAAATAAAATAAAATAAAATAATCAAATAAATACAGGTGTAACACAATGAAATTACATTTGTGTGGAAATTTTGTTTATAATGAAAGAAAGCTCATAGAAGACATTGTTCATGAAATGCCAATTATTGTAGTCTTGAACGTGAAAGCAAGCTACTACGAATGTCATACTTTGTAAATATTTTATTATCATATTAAAACAAACTATATTCTAAAATAATTAATCTATGACATGTTCTTACTAATATGTGTCAAAGAGATGAACTAAACAACTCCACTTCAAATGTTTCAAATGTTAGTGTCATTATGATCAATCCACAATTTGAAGAAACTAATGCTACAAAAAATAGGTGACCATGATTTATTCAATTGTAATGATTATATTTACATTACTACTATGTCTAGACAGATTTTCGATGGCTAAAAGATTATTTACTTTTTCTTCCTTTTACATCACTAAAAAATTGCTATATGATGGAGGACTGTACATGCTATTGGGCCCACAAAGAGGTTGATGGATCCTAATATTGTGAAATTAGATGATATTCTTACAAATAGTATGAATAAAATGTATTGTGCATTCATTGGCAACTACAAAGGTTTTAATTAAGTCACATACCCCTAATCACACAAAAAATATAGTGTACAAAGAGATTGTCATTGAATTAAAAGTTCATTTCACATAAACAACTTTTATTAACTATTTTTTATATTCATGCATTTTCAAATATTACTTTTATTAGATTTTTGATGTAATTGGCAAGTCTGTGAACAAAATGGACTATATTTAATATGTTGTAAAAGTTTAGGAGTAAGTTACAAATAGTAAAAATTGAGTTGTATTAGGTCTAGGGTTTGAGATTGGAAAAGAAGGAAAAAGGCGCCGCAATTTCGCTAGACTATCTCCATGACTTGGCTTGAGTAGCAAAAATAATAACATTATCGCTAGCCTGTCGCCAGGACTTCGCTCGCCTGCCGCCCAGCTTTCGCTCGAGCGACAGGTTTCCCGAAATTTAATATGTGCTTGTAAGACTTTTTTGTCTAGTCCATTCAACTTCAAAATCTAAACTATAAATACTAAACACTTCTGAACGGTTTACAGAAGGTTGATCATTGAAGAAAACTCATATTGCTTATTATCCTCTTGTTCCAATTCATCTATAATCTTTCAACTTTCAAAGTGTGATTTCTTCTGGGCATTGAAAACATTAAAATCACCATCCAAATACCAAATTACTAATTCCTACACATTTGTCAGAGTGCTGAAGATCAAGGGAAGGTGACTGGAGTTTCAATTGTTGAAGAATGCGGAGTTCTTTGTTGATCCACAGGAAATAGGCGAATTCATAAAGTCGAGAGTTGCTGCAGGAGCGCGCAATCTAGGAGGGCTTTGAAAGCTGTAGCTAGGAGTTGGTGCAGGAGCACAAAATCTAAGAGAGCTGTGGAAATTATAGTAAGAAGGTCATAAAGTACTAGTGGTAGTCGAGTCTGACAGACTCTAAGTTCTAATATAGTTGGGATTTTCCGTGATCATTTCTTGTGTTTGTTTATTGCTTTCATATAAGTGCGGTATTTCATCATAGGAAAAATTGGACTGTTTGATTAATCATCTAAAGATAATTAATAGTGACTTGTTGCTAATTAATTATTATGTCTTTAATTCCGCATAATCACCTATCTACCCCCTTTAGGTGTAGTTTGGGTCGAATCTGGTTATTTCAATTGGTATCAGAGCCACATTTCGATTTTTGACACTTCAATTATTTAGACGAGCCAGTCTCTATCTGTACCTCCATTTTTTACGGAAGCAACTATATTTACAGGAATGTTCAAATGAGAGCATTTTTTAAAGTATTGGATGAGCGTATTTGGATTAGTGTACAAAACGGCTGGACTATACCTTCATCTACTGTTGCTGGTATTGTTACACCTACTGATATTTCTCTTTGGATCAAAGACCAAGTTGCTTATTGCAACTCGAATAGTAAACGAATTCATGCTTTATTTATGGTTGTGTCTGTAGAGGAGTTTAGGAGAAGTTTGGGATATCTTAGAGACCATAAATGAGGCTACTAAAATAGTTAAGAACTCCAAACTGCAAATGTTAACATCTAGGTTTGAAGAAATTAGAATGAAGGATAATGAATCGTTCGATTAATTCTATGCGAAGCTTAACGATATAGTTAACTCAAGTTTCAACTTAGGTGAGAAGATCCCCGAGTCTAAGATAGTTTGAAAGTCCTTAGATCTCTACCTGAAAGGTTTAGACCTAAGATCACCACTATTGAAGAAAGTAAGGACTTAGATGAAGTTAAGATTGAGGAACTCGTAGGATCTCTCCAAACCTATGAACTCACCATTTCTCGACCAAAGAAGGTTAAATCCATAGCCATGAACATCATTNGTATTTCGTGAAAAGATTTCAGAAGGTGATGAGGAATAGGAGAAAACCTCACGATAGGAAAAATGATGTTCCTAGTAAATTCTCGAAAGATAAGCGTGAGAAGAATAACCATAGGACTTCTAGTAAGAAAACCCAGTTAGTTAGATGCCATGAGTGTTAGGGGTTTGGTCACTAAAGGAATAAATGTCCTAATTTGAAAAAGAATTTGAATAAAGGAGGGAGTAAGACATTGGCAGTGACTCGAAGTGATGATGAATCAGATTCAAGTATTCAGAGTGATACCTCTGGTGGTGA
>CAIGRN010176680.1:0-11109 GCA_903798345.1 Fraxinus anomala
AGCATGAGGGGTATTTGTTTAAGGAAAATAAATTGTGTATTCTAATTGTTCTATACGTGAATTGTTGGTAAGGGAAGCACACAATGGGGGTCTAAAGGGTCATTTTGGGGTGCAAAAGACTTTAGGTATGTTAGGAGAATACTTCTATTGGCCTAAAATGAGAAGTGATGTAGAACGAGTTTGTGGAAAATGCATAATTTGTAAAATGGCTAAGTCTATAGTTTTACCTGATGGTTTGTATACTCATTTGCGTCTACCTAGTGAACCTTGGGTGGATATCTCTCTGTTGTTTTCTTATCAAATTATTGATTTGAGAAGGGCTGATATGTAATAGTTAGCCTCTATGTAGTGATATTGTGAGTAAATATTCGTGAGAAAGTTTGTGTTTTTTCATGTTGTTATTTCTGAGGCTTTGAGGAGATTCTTTCGTGAAACTTGCAGATCAATAGTTGTATTTAGAGGGATAAGTATTATGTTCTGTACTTAGTGATTTGGCTAAATATTTTGTAACCTTTATTGCCAATTTGAGCTATATAGTGGAACCGAGCACAAAGTCCAATCTATTGGATGCTCAACGGGGGATATAGGCGTTAGAAGTGGTCGCTGAACTTTCGGGGCTTAGGCCAAAAGAAGTCGCTTGTATTTTCTTTATTTTCTACATTTTATTTTCTGAGAAGATCATCATATCACTGTTTCTCGATTTAATATTGTGTGTTCCTGGCCTTACTGCAATGAATCAAGAATTTACCAAATTCAACAAGAAATTTTTGAACATCGACAAAACTCATATTCAATCCCTATCTATTTCAACAAAAATAAGGCTTTATAGGATAAATTAGCTTTTTTCAGAAGTCATTCAACTGCACATGTGGAGGATTGAAGAATGGAAAATGAAAGAATGGAAAATGAGAGGCTTATGTAATTCCTTATGGGATCAAATGAAACATATGCTGCAATCAGGGGTAGCATACTTATGATGAGTCTATTGTTAAATACTTGAAAAGCTTTTTCCATGACCCTACAACATGAATGACAACTCAACATCGCCTCATGTCATGAAGGAGCCAACAGTAATTTTCAAGTCATGGCGTTGAATCAATCATGCAAAATACTTAAGGGCAACAGCACACATGAAGCCTATTCTTCTCGCACTAGAGGAGCATCAAGGAAAAATTCCAAATCCAAGTATTGTGATCAGGATGGACACATGGTGAAATGTCATTACTATTTGAATGGTTTCCTAAGGGGCCACAAATTTCATAGCAAAAACATTGAGCTTAAGAATATGAAGGCTGCAGCCAATAATTCCACCATAGACCAAGAAGATGCCCCCAAAGTGCAACCAATCAAGCAAGAGGGTCCAACCTTAACAACTGAAGAGTACAATCAGATAATGTCCATTTTGAATAAAATGAATGGTAATGCATTTGCAAATACCGTAGCTGAACAAAATTCGCCTAGAACTTTATATTGGATTGTAGATAGTTGGGCTACAGATCATATATGTCATTCACAACCTGTAAATCCGATTAATCAACATGATTTTATGGATTTACCTGATGGTGGAATAGCTCCAATTAATTTTGTCGGTTCTTTCCAATTGTCTGAAGAATTGAAACTCGTTAGAGTATTGCATGTGCCTAAATTCAGAGTCAATTTACTATCTATAATCAAACTTACAAAAGCTTTGAAATTTATAGTAATTTTTTTTCAAAATTCTGTGTTATTTAGGACGTGGATACGAAGAGGATGATTGGCTTTTAATGATCTTTACTACCTCTGACCATGTCAAAATCCACAACATGCACATCATGTCAACAATGTTGACAGTCTTTGGTATCAATGACTTGGGCATCCCTTTACCACACCTAACCAAGCATTGTCCAAATTTGTACTAGAAATAAGATTCGATACCAAACATGTTTGTGAAGTTTGCCCATTAGCAAAGCAAACTTGTTTACCTTCTCCTTTTGGTTAAATTTCATCATTTGTATCTTTTGATTTAATCCATTGTGATATATGGGGACCTCACAAAATAAATTCTTATTCTAAAGGAAAAATAAATTCTTATTCTAAAGGAAAGTATATTCTTACTATTGTGGACAATTTTTTCCCTTTTTACATGGGTTTTATCTTATGACTTTTAAATTTGAAGCACAATCTTTATTGTGATCATTTTTTACATGGTCCAAATTCAATTTATTGTGGGATTAAGGTATTTTGTTCTGATAATGGGGCTAAGTTTTTATCAATTCAATCTTATTTCAATGACCATGGTATAACTTTTCATCATACACTCTTCAACAAAATGAAGTTGTTGAAAGAAAACACCGCCACCTTTTGAATGTTGGTTGAGCCCTTCATTTCCAAGCAAACTTTCCATTGAAATATTGGGAAAAAAGCATACAAACATATGCTATCTCATTAACCAACTAACAACACCATTATTGTCCCTCAAAACCCCATACAAACTTCTCCATGGTAACCCACCTTCATATTCACATATTCGAGCATTTGGTTGCCTATTCTATGCTACCAACCCCAATCTCAAACATAAGTTTGATGCTAAAGTGAAACGGTGCATATTCCTTGGCTACCCACAAGGACAAAGGATATAAAAGTACTTGACCTTGAAACTCTTCACATTTTTTCCTCACGAGATGTTCTTTTCATGAGAACACATTTCCTTTTTACTCATACACTCACTGAAAATCAAGACAATGAACCCGTGCTTCTTAACCCCACTCATGACACCTTGGAACTAACCAATCAACTTAATTTCTATACCAAATGATGGTACCTCACTGACTCATCTACCAAATACTCAACACATACAAGCTTCTTTCCCACAACCTCACCCAATCCAAATTATAGAAGCCACTCAATCCCCATCACCACCTCATTTACGCATTCAGATCGACTCACTAAAGCTCTATCCAAATTCAAAGATTTTCAAACTTACCATGCTACTCTCCTTCCTTCCAAGCCTGTCTCCTCAACCACGCTCCATACACGGTATACATTGCAACGGTATGTTTCATATTCCACTCTTTCCAGTTATCATCAAAAGTTTGTGCACGATATTTCTCATTTGGTCGAACCAGCATCATATGAACAGGCATGTTCAAATCCAAAAATGGATTGCTGCTATGTAAGCAAAAATTCGAGCACTTGAGGAAAATAATTCATGGACCATGATTCCTCTACCGACTGGTCACCATTCCATTGGTTGTAAGTGGATTTACAAAATCAAATACCACTCAAATGGCTCTATTGAACTGTACAAAGCTCGACTCGTTGCCAAAGGCTTTACACAACATGAGAGCATCGATTATAAGGAAACCATTGCTCTCCTGCCAAGCTCATTGTCGCACGCTTCCTTTTAGCTATTTCTACCGTTCGAAATTGGCATCTTCACCAAATGAACATCCAAAATACATTTCTCCATGGTGATTTGCTTGAGGAAGTTTATATGTAACCTCGACCCGAATTTAGTTGACAAGGGGAGAAGAATGTGTGTCGAATAAACAAGTCCTTGTATAGATTAAAGTAGGCCTCTCGAAGTTGGTTTCATAAGTTCTCTTCATCTATTACCAAAATTGGGTTCAAGCAGTCAAAATTCGATTATCCTTATTTGTGAAGGTTGAAAATACATCTTATCCTACTGTTTTGGTTTATGTCAATGATATGACCATTGCAGGGAATGATAAGGTAGCCATTTGTGATCTTAGGCACTTTTTCAGCACTTGCATCAAAATCAAAGACCTCAGACCATTGAAATACTTTCTAAGTTGAGGTTGCATGATCCAAGTCAGGCATCATTTCCAATGGAGCAGACCTTGAAGCAAAACCATACATGTACACACAGAAAAGCAAATTGTAGACATTTTTACAAAACTGTTGGGACAGGCAAATTTCCATTCATATGTCAGCAAGTTAGGTGTGATTGACATCGACACTCCAACGTGAAGAGGAGTATTAACAATTGCAAATTAGTTAATTGATAAATTACACAGATTAGAAAAATTATAGGAGAGTGGTTGTATTATGCAGTTTTTATTTTCCTATAATAGATCCAGATCTTATGTATATAATCCCTTGTATTATTGCTCTTTGATAACTATCAATATACAGAAACGTTTTTCCCATTTTTACAGATTCATTCTTTCATCACAGATTCTTCCATTCATAATTTTTACACTATTGTCACTTCCATTGTCACTCCTATTGTTAGAATCAAAATGGATTGGGAATCCTTCCCCTTATTTGTCCTTAGGGTCTATTCTACCCACACCTAATTGAATAGCATTGCAACTATATACTGGTTATCTTACTTATCAAATTATTCATCCTATCATGCCCATCACCCAAAATCTTCAAGAATTGATCAATTGTATCCATCTACACAGCGTAGTAAGATGATTCCAAACCTCCTATACTACGAGTTCTTGCCATTTTCAAAGAATTCGTTGCTGGTCTATGATAAGTGTATTTTTGCACACTTATTTAAGTTCTAAATAAGTTTAATGTTGATAAAACGAGCGAATTTCTATTCATAATCAAGTAATATTTGCTCTTATAGGGTAAAGAATAACCAATTGGAAATAACGAGTAAAAATAAATAAAAAAAATAACTGAAATTGTGCAAAACCATGAAATTGAGACCAAAATGCAGAAAGTTGAGGGGTGCAATTTATGAAGGGCGTAATTGAAAGAAAAGTCAAAATATGAGGACCAAAAGTGTACAAGATTAAAGTTGAGTGACCTTGATTGCAATTTGATAGAGGACTGAAGTAAAAAGATAAAGAAAAATAGAGGTGGTTGGAATCGTTGTATTTGTTTTTCCAAAATCAATGGCCTTTGCTGCAATTTATGGGATATGTTTTAAACATAAAAAAGGGGTAGGTGGAATGCATATTATGCTTCTTCCTTTCTTCTTCTATTTTTTTCATTTTCTTTCTTTCTTTTTTCCTTTGATTTTTTTTTTCTTTTCCTTCGTTTTCACTTTTAATTTTTGGGGAAAATCCAAGAGCACAAGGAGAATTCATCATAGAAGTTGGAGAAGCTTGGGGGAAATCAAGTGCTAGCCATTATCAACTTCACAAATTCAACCAAAAAGGGTTTTTTCTATAATCTTACATTTTCTTCATTATTTTGCCAAACTTGTAATGTATTGTTATAAATATTCTCATTTTTATCATTTATATAATATGGACTAATTATTTTTGTGTTGGGATTTATAGTTGAAGTTTAACATAACTTTAATTAATTTCAATGTTTGCTATTTAATATAAAAATTACTTATGTTCATGTATTTCTATTATTGTTATTATTGCATTTTCATTTATATGGTCAATAAATGATTGTGTTTAGTAATTTGTACATCATTCGAGAGAAGATTGTTCATTTTAGATCAAATAGTAGAAACCATAGGCTCTTGTTAGAGATAGAGATATAACCCTAAACCTAGGTGACTCATTGAGCTATTTTCACAAAAATTAAATACATTTGTTTGATTCTAATTGCCATAGAGATATAGTAAATTAAACTAATTAATTATGGGTAATTTCAGAGGTAATTAACTAAAATTGAAAAATCGAGCCTGACATCGTAGATAAATAATTTGTTAATTGTCTTGTAGAGAAATTAATTATGCAACGGTTAAATGAAATCATAAATCTCAGCCACGTTTTCCTTCAAAATTTTCAAATGTTTATATTTTCTTATTTTCTTATTTTGTAGATTTTTAGTTATTCTTTCCTTATTTTCAAATCCTAATATCTTAATGGTGCGCTTGTTTTCACTGTTATAATTAAATTAATTAAAGTTGTGTAATTAAAAGTAAATATTCCTTGAGTGATTGACAACTCGACTCAAAAGTCCACTTTATTAATTGAATGTGATCCGTGCACTTGTGGTTTGCACTTTTAGCGAACAGGTTTTTTGCGCCGTTACCAATAAATATTTTTACTTTGATTACTACTTTAGTTAATTTTAGTTTTAACAATTTTTTTTTTTTAGTATTTGCTTTCTTTTGTATCTTTTGGCTACCCACCAACTGTTTTAATCTATCTTGTGTTATTATTCTGTCTTTGTACATTTGAGAAATTTATGCATGATTTGACATTGGTAAAGTAACAAAATTGTTTCAATGAAAAATCTCTACATTGATAGTGAAGATATGTCGAAGGTGATCCAAGTTGTGAAAACTGTTATGTGATGCATTGTACTAGAAAATGCTTGTTTTCGTGCACTAAGTTACACGTCACAATTTCTTAGGTTTAGTAAATATTTGAAATGTCGAAAAAAAGCACTAGACAAATCTGATGAGAGTTACATGTTCGCAGGAAATTATGTGCCTGATGACTGAAATAAGGATATCAAATTTGTGGGAGATGGTCCTTCCCTATTGAACGAAAGGGTACTTGCAAAGTACTTTATTGAACGTACCAAGTTGGATGAAAATGACAACCTTATGAGAGATACCATATACTGGGACAAGTTTCAATAATGTGGGTATAATCCACTTGAGAGAGTCAATGGGATCGACTTCTCATTGCCCGTGGATCTTAATTGTGGATCGATCATTCAATCCAAAGAAATAACAACGATCGTAGAAGAGCTTAAAGTGAATGACAATTTAATGACAAAGGAACCATGCGCAAGACGTGAAAATCAATGAGGATGAAATCAACATACATACATTCATTCAACTTCATTGATTACACGAAAATTGATTTCGTGATTAAGCCCGATGAGAAGGTAGAAATCTACATAGTTGAAGTTGAGTCGGAAGGAATAGACAAGTCATATTATATGGAAAGGGAAAATGTTGAGTTTTGGAGAAGAAATGAAGAGTGGATAATGTGTGATTTAAGTTTAGAGGTAATTGTGCTCAAATTATTGTGATTTTGTTTTAACATGTTAGATAAGCCTTGTCGGTTTAGGATTATTTGATGTTTAAAATTATTGTTGATTCATGAGCTATGCATGAAAAAATATGCTATTTGTGCCTAATTTTTTTTTAAAAGAAGATTCCAAAGCACAATAATCATGATTAATTGTTATCTAGATGTGAAAATTTTTTGATATATGGAGAAAGTTTTGGATTGGTAGAACTATGTTATGTGTTGCTTGAAAATTTATATCAACCTACATTCTTTTTTCACTTAAACCCAATCGAATTAGAGGGTTAAAAGAAAAGAATGGTTGAGAGCAACCATAGATTATATATGTATATATATATATATATAATTTGAAAAAATTTCGTCTTGACAATTTTTTCCTAATTTAGATGATTATTGGAAGTGATTATGCACACACATACACCGATTGAACATTGAATAAACTTAAATTATTTTTGCTAGCATTATTCGGAGTATATTTGTGAATTGATTATACAATTTTGCATTCTCAAATATTTTTAGCAAGCTATATAATATGTTATCATTATCATGTATGATTGATTGTGTTGTAGATAATCTTAAAACGAGCGTATTTCTATTCATAATCGGGTAATATTTGCTTTTGTCGGGTAAAGAATCACCAATTGGAAAAAAAAAGCAAAAATGAAGAAAAATTATTGAAATTGTGCAAAATCATGAAGTGGAGGACCAAAATACACAAAAGCAGAAAGCTCAGGAACCTTTGTGCAATTTATGAAGGGCATAATTAAAGAAAAGTCAAAATCTGAAGACCAAGTGTACAAAATTAAAGTTGAGGGACCTTGATTGCAATTTGATGGAGGACTGAAGTAAAAAAGAGAGAAAAATAGAGGTGGCTGGAACCATTTTATTTGTTTTTCCAAAATCAAGAGCTTTTACTACAATTTATGGAATATGTTTAAAACATAAAATGGGGGCAGCCTGGGATGCATATTCTGCTTCTTCCTTTCTTTCTTTCTTTTCTTTTTTTTTTTTTTTTTTTTTTTCTTTTCCTTCATTTTCACTTGTAATTTTTGAGAAAAAGCCAAGAGCACAAGGAGAATCCATAAAAAAAAGTTGGAGAAACTTTGGGAAAATCAAGTGCTATCTAGGTTAAATCAATTAATTATGGTTAGTCTCATTCAAGAGATGTAATGAACTAAATGAGCAATTTGTTAATTAGCTTGTGGAGCAATAAATTAGGCGACGATTAGGTGAACCATGAATCTCAACTACATTTTCTTTCAAAATTCTCAAGTTTCTATTTTTTTTATTTACAGATTTTTAATTATTTTTTCCTTATTTTCAAATCATAATCTTAATGGTGTGTTTGTTTTTATTGTTATAATTAAATTAATTAAAATTGCGTAATTAAAAGTAAACATTCCTCGAGAAATCGACAACTCGAATGCAAAAATTCATTTTATTACTTAAACGCGTTCCGTGCACTTGTGATTTGTACTTTTAATGAACGCTCTGATATCAATTTGTAATGGTTATAACCTTGATCCGACAAGATTAAACCAAGCATCTGTTTGGTTTCCATTAAATTAAAATTCATTTTTCTCTCTCTTCTTATCAACCACACATTTTTCAATAAAATAATATTAAATATAAATCTAAAAAGTTTTCCTTCATTTTTAATCACAAAATTTTCAAATAATCATTATATCTATTATTATAATGTGGAATAATGGAGTCCAAATATAACCAAAACCTAGCTAACAATCAAATACAACCCAAAGTTCTTTCTTGTGACATCCCTTCCGCTTCTTGGGAGCTTTGTGCGACCAATATGTGCAGATGGACAGTATATATATGTTCTTTTATTTATTTTGCATATAAGAGGCAAAATCATATCATTTCATACATTTAAAACAAAAATATGATATAATGTGTTACTTTACAATTTCAACTCTTTCCCACACGTGAGAATCAATATACAAAGCCCATAACCAAGACAACCCGAAAAAGGAAAAAAATAAAAATAAAATAAAAAATCTAAAAGCGTGACAACAATAAATATTCTCACGAAATTTAGTAAAAATTAAAATAGTTCAATTTCCAAGATGAAACAAGGTTATTACCTTCCAAAAAGGCTAAATGTACAACCTTTTTGTACAGCCTTTTTGACAGCCCTAGTGGGGCCCACAATCGCGGGCCTCACCCCCCATGTGAGGGGTCTGTCAAAGTAAATGTACAAAAATGTTGTACATATAGCATTTCTCATTACCTTCTAGCGGAAATGTATCTATCAGCATAATCAGTGGGGAAAGGGTGGTCCTCATCATCACCTTCGATAAACTTGCATTCCTTCTATTGGCTTACTAACATAAAGTGATTTATAAAAGTCAGGTTTACGTCAAAAACCGAATAATAGGATTCTGTCCGCAGAGGGCATTAAGTTCCCATGCCCAAAAACCGTAGGCACAAAAATAAGAGAAAGAGATGAAGACCCTGACTCCACACATCAACACTGATCCCATTATCATCACCGTTCACCACTGTCACCAACAAACCAAGACCAATGTCCTGTCGAAAAAAAAAACAACCAAAAAAAAAAACCTCACATATTAAATTTCCCCTTTCACCACCACTAGTGGCACAAGGGAAAAGGCAACATCTCTAGATGTAATAAACTGGAACACGGTGTGCATGATTTGGGGAAAGGGAGTCCATTCATGTCAGGTTGTATGGGTCATATTCCGTGTAATGGCTAATTTTTTAATTAAAATTCGATAACAATTGCTCCCAGGGGCTTAACCTAACAAAGACCCGATCTTATCCTGGATATTGTAATCGTCTCATGCCATATGAATTGAAATTTTTTTCTAGATATGGACAGAGCTGGAATAGAGAAGAAAAAACAAGTCTAATGATACTTCAATAGTGACGGTCGAATGCTTTCGATACTATAAAAATAACCCAAGCTTACACTCATCCATTCAAGGACAATCTCTCCAAAAAAAAAAATACATTAAGATGTTGACTTATTTTTCTTTCACGCACTAAGAATCCTAAAATTTACAATCTTTATTGATTAGTCTCTGCCATTAAAATGGCAAAATCCATGTAGCAATTCTTTCCACACAAGGAAAAAAAAACTCCGGGGTATAAGGGGAAAAAACTAAACCCCCGTGTTTCGTCACCGGAAAACTAATGCATACATAAAGAATTTTTATTATTAACTGAAGTATTGAAATTGTCATCACGATCACTAATTACTTGTTTAAGAGATTTTAAAAAATGAAAGATGAATATCTATAAGGTGTTTTTGGAACGAATGAGATTTCTCTATTTCACTTGGGACAAATCACAACTTGCCTTGTTATATGAGCTCGAGACCTTTTTAAGGAAAACATTGTTGAAAATTTACTTAATCATGCGCAGCGGAAAATAAACAATTTTCAATTCCCACCAATGATCTACATTGTATTTAGATAGAAACTGTGATAGGAATTATACATTTGATGAATTCTGCAAACTTCTTTGCTTTCTTTTTTTTACTCCAATCATCACGATCTGCACTCCAAACTGTCCAATTGTTCAGCCTCCAAGAAAATTTACTTAATCATGCGCAGCGGAAAATAAACAATTTTCAATTCCCACCAATGATCTACATTGTATTTAGATAGAAACTGTGATAGGAATTATACATTTGATGAATTCTGCAAACTCCTTTGCTGATTCTCGAACTCCAGTGATCACGATCTGCAATCCAAGCTGTCTAATTGTCCAGCCTCCAATAGTGATCCACATAGAGAACAAGAATGACGGTTAGAGTTTCTTTTCTTGTGCTAGTAAGAACAATAGAAAAATTCATGCATTTCTCAAACCATAGTAGCATATTAATATACGCTCAAGCGGGCTTGGCCCGTATTTTTGACTTAACACAATCCAATACTTAATTAATCAAATTAATTAAGTCTGGGCCTATTAATAAGCAACCCAATTAATTAATTATTCAACCCAATTAATTAATTATTCAACACTTGTCAATTAATTAATTGGTAAATCTCATTCTTCTGGTTCTCTTTTGTGTGTGACCCATTAGGTTCCCAATCACGATGCCTAACGACGTAAATTATTATTTTGATCTGATCAAAATCGATAAATTAAAACACCCCTTTTAATTTATCACTAATTCACATTCGTCGTCCCAGATTGACATCTAGCAATGTGTCAG
>CAIGRN010176687.1:0-14012 GCA_903798345.1 Fraxinus anomala
AAATATTATTACTTTTTTACCAATTTATTAAAAACAACTTATGTGATCTTTAAAAATGATGATAAATCTATTATTTTTGTTTGATAAAAAACTAAAATTTGAAAATAACTTTAAACGAGACGAGTAGCAGGGCGAGTACGGGAGCGATGACTATGTTTTCCGTACTCGTTCCATACCCACTTCGGAGCAATGGCCCCCATCCTGTCCCCGTTCCATTTATCCTATTAGACGGGTAATCCATGCCCCATTCAAGGCGGCCCCCACGAATATGGGGTTAAACGGATTTTTTTGTTATCCCTATTCAAGTGTCATTTTTTTTTATATTAAAAGTGAAATTTAATTTCGTACAATATTTGTTATTTTCAAAATACTTTTCATAAGATTTTTTAAATGACCATTAATTTTAGGGATATTTTTATAAGTTGCCCCTTGTTAAAGTACAAGTTCACCCATTGCAACCAAACTTCATAAATTGGATTTTAAAAGTAGAGCAAGAGTTTGATTTATTTAAAAAGTTAAAAAAATTAAATTAAAATCAACAAATTATTTTAACTACACATTTTACGAAATTTACAAATTTTCAAACATAGATTTCATTAATTTTATTAAAATCTACTAAAATATTGATTTTTAACAAAATCGAACTGGGCATAATAATAACACGGCATGACTTGCAGCAAACATCCTCAAACTTAACTCTTTTGCACTGTCTTTCCCAACCTTCTTTGACAAATAAATTCCCAACTTTTGATAAAGGAGCGGGATTCATCAAAATGGATGGTTTTCATCTATTTTTCCTTTATTCAATAGATTTGACTAGAATATTGAAAAATTCAAAGGGGCAAAATAGTCTTTCTAATATTTTTAACTAAAATACTTAAAAAAAAAAAGAATAAAATTCATAATGCAAAAAACAAAAATTTAGAATATCTCCTTAAACCAAGATCCAAAACTTGGAGGAATAGACATATTTCAACCAATATCTCCAAATCTTTTAATGTCGCAATAATTCGTATAGCAAAAACCCAAAATGGAAAGGTTATAATCCCATTTTAGATTTTTATTTAAGCAATATGCCAACTCAAACTTGAAAAGAGCTTAACGTATTAACTTAAGAGTTTTGCTAAAGTGCCACCCCCTTTGACATAGGGGCTGACACTTTAGCCACGTGGCACCCCCTATTAGGGGGGCGCTATGTCAACGGGAATGGCACAAAGTGCCACCCCCTTTGACATAGGGAATGACACTTTAACCAAGTGGTGCTTCAAAGGGGGTGGCACCCTAGCATCATTCTTAACTTAATCAATGAGATGAATATTTGGGCCATGGCAACATAATGTTCAGAGTTACAAAATTGGACGGATTCCATCTCTCCGAAGGAATAATGTTAATTAATCAAAGGTCGCGGATCTAGTTATCCAAAAATAGATTTGAGAACAAAAATACAAAAGAATGTAAATATTGAGAACTTTTGCTGCAATTCACCTTTATGTTCTCTGAAACACTCACAAAAAAAGTAAAATTTTACTTTTCTTTCAATTGCACAGGTTTTAATGAAAATACTTTTAGAGTAAGAAGAAAACATATTTGCATCCGCATTGAATTAATAGGTTGTACATGCGGTAAAACGTAAAAATGGAAATAAATCGAATCATATAAAATCGGTACAACTTGATTTTTAGCGTAACTCAAATCGAGCCATCCAAGTCTAGACGGCTTGTGTTATGTTATATTGTCTAGACACGATTATGCCGTGAGATGATTAGTGACGGATCTCAAAAAATTAGCTCGACTTAAAAAATAAAAATATTTAGGGCTTGTTTGGGAGTGATTAAAATCCAATTAAAATTGAAAATATAGTCGTTATTGAGTCTCATTCGTCTAATAAAAATCAACAATAAAGTGCCACCCCCTTTGACATAGGGGATGACACTTTAACCAAGTGGTGCTTCAAAGGGGGTGGCACCCTAGCATCATTCTTAACTTAATCAATGAGATGAATTT
Source organism: Fraxinus anomala (assembly GCA_903798345.1). Taxonomy (NCBI): domain Eukaryota; kingdom Viridiplantae; phylum Streptophyta; class Magnoliopsida; order Lamiales; family Oleaceae; genus Fraxinus; species Fraxinus anomala. The sequence continues at coordinate 2,005 of CAIGRN010176687.1, forward strand.
TTGGGCCATGGCAACATAATGTTCAGAGTTACAAAATTGGATGGATTCCATCTCTCCGAAGGAATAATGTTAATTAATCAAAGGTCGCGGATCTAGTTATCCAAAAATAGATTTTGAGAACAAAAATACAAAAGAATATTGAGAACTTTTGCTGCAATTCACCTTTATGTGTTCTCTGAAACTCTCACAAAAAAAGTAACATTTTACTTTTCTTTCAATTGCACAGGTTTTAATGAAAATATTTTTAGAGTAAGAAGAAAACATATTTGCACCCGCATTGAATTAATCGGTTGTACATGCGGTAAAACGTAAAAATGGAAATAAATCAAATCATATAAAATCGGTACAACTTGATTTTTAGCGTAACTCAAATCGAGCCATCCAAGTCTAGACGGCTTGTGTTATGTTATATTGTCTAGACACGATTTTGCTGTGAGATGATTAGTGACGGATCTCAAAAAATTAGCTCGACTTAAAAAAAATAAAAATATTTAGAGCTTGTTTAGGAGTGATTAAAATCTAATTAAAATTGAAAATATAGTCATTATTGAGTCTCATTCGTCTAATAAAAGTCAATAATAACGATTAATTTTTCAATTTTAATCCGATTTTAATCTCTACAAAACTATCCCTAATCCAATCTTGATTCCGGCCCGAGATAATATTTTTCAAAAGAAATCAGGTGAAGTTATCCAGGTGACCTAGTCCAAGAAATACCATTCCAAGCATATCCTATTATCCTGGCAGATGCTGATATGCCACGCGGCTAAGTTTAGTGTCAACATCTATCTTTCTTTCCCTGTGGAATCAAGAACGCGTTGAACTTACCAAATCAGAAACAAAGAGAAACATCCATATAAGACCCCCACTCCTTCGTCAATAAATCTTGATTCGTCACCCCACCCGATCCCAAAAGCAAGAAAATATCCTAAACTCCCTTTCGGTAATCAATTTGAGTTATCATGGCTGGAACAAGCTATCCACCTATGGCTAATCCACCTATGGCTAACACGATTGCCGTGATAAGCCCACAATTCTGTGTTCCTTACCCGGTTGATCTTACAATTGTGAGGAAGTTAATGACTTTGTCTGAAGGTAGTTTCGGAGTTACCGATGTAAATGGCAACATAATGTTCAGAGTCAAAGGCAAGTTCTTCAGTCTTCATGATCGCCGTGTCTTGTATGATGCTGGTGGTAACCCTCTTATCACTTTCCAACAAAAGGTATAAGTTTTCACCTTTTTGCTGATTTGTACATGATTGAATAATGATTTCTCAGTCTTGTGGATTTTGAAAAAGGTTGATTTGAATGTACTTAGTTGTGAATTTTAAATAATTTGATTAGCCCATCAATTAGTCTTCTGCAAATAGTGATAATTTTTGAAATCTTACCTGCTGGGGTTATTGGGAATTTCCTTTGGTACATGAGTTCCGGTCGAACTACCTCGTCTAAAAGATTGAGTTGTTGGGAACTTTGGTTTCTGATCTAGTTTAGAGTATGATAAGCCCTTCTTTGTTTGATATTCCTTAGTTTTATCAACATATCATTCCCTCGTTAATTGCTCAAAATTGATGTCGATTTTGCAGTCTAGATCAAGTTTGGATTCGATTAGTAGATGTTATGCATTAGAATAGATATTAGGATAAGCAATGCCTTTGATTTTGTATCTGGTATCACTTCAATATGGTGTTGGAATCATCAAAGAGATCCAAGAACTATCGTTTATTGAGCTTTGATGGTTGTTGGCGATATAATCACCAATATGTCACCGTAATCCAAACGATTAACGACTACCTGCATATAATAGCTGAGTGTTTTGTGACTAATGGCCCTTTTGACAAGGCCTTGAAAAGTGACAAGTTGCTTAGAAGGCGAACTTGCTTGGATAATTTTCTAGAATTGTTTTGTCTTGCCGGAAGAGCTTCCTCACAAAAAGTAGAAGTGCTTCCAAATGGGCCCTAAGTCTTCTGGTTTCCGTAAATGAGATAAGTCAAATTGTTTTATAAATATCTAATCACCTTCTCCACACTTGGTTTCGACTTCAGTTACTATCTGCCCACAGAAGATGGCAAGTATTCAGAGGAGAGAGTACTGATGCAAAGAATCTGCTTTTTACCGTGAAAAAGTCATCTCTTCTTCAATTTCGAACCAAATTAGATGTATTCATGGCTTCTAACACTAAGGAGAATGTATGCGACTTCAAAATCGAAGGCAGCTGGTTGGAGAGGTCATGCGTTATATACTCTGGGAATTCTAATAATATCATTGCTCAGGTGAGATCATTTAATCTTGCATCTCTTTTGTTTTCGTGAACTTGATAAAATTTTAGCTTTGTTCTAATTAATGGAAATGCAGATGCACAGGAAACACAGTGCCCAGAGTATTCTGCTCGGTAAAGATACATTCGGGGTAACTGTATATCCGAACATTGATTATGCCTTCATTGTTGCACTCGTGGTCATTCTTGAGGAAATTAACGAGGACAGATCGGGCGAAGATTAAAATCACCACCAGATGTTGACTGTTTTTCTATAATGGTATCCTCTATATTGCCTGTACTTGGCTATAAATCGTTTTTTGATGAATCTGTGTAAGAATTGGCTATCTTCTTCATGTTTTTGAAAGCATTGTGAAGAACATTATGATGTTACTGTTGTTATTTGTTTCTGTTGAAATTTTGTATTGGATTTTAGTTCATCCGAAACTAGTCTAAAATTCGAGTATTACTATGAAAATTGAGTTTTTCCATTTGTATCGAAAGTGGATGACAATAAGTTTGACAACCTCTCACATGCGTGAATAAAAAAATTTCAAAAAAATGTGGGCCCTCTCCCTATTATAAGTGTTCGGTCAAAGTGTGTGTCAACCATTTTCGATAAGTATAGCATGGTTGATGAAAATTGAAGCATGTATATATAAGAAAAGCTGGAAAGGTAAAAGTAACAAGACAACAGGAGAAAGAAATTATAATAAAGCAGCAAACTGAACATCTTTCTATTTATTTTATTTTTTATAAACAGAAATAACAAATATTTACACCTTTCTCACCTATAAAACAGATTATCTGCAAAAGCCTCCATTCAATACGTCGATCCTTCGACATGCTCGACCCGAAAGAGGAGACTCGATAAATATATCACAACTTCAAAAGCTAGCCAATTGTATTTTCAACTTCCTTGATTGATGCTTCCATCCAAGATCATATAGTTTTAACTTCTTTTTATTCTTCGATTTAGACCCATGTATCCAAGCCTCTTAGACAAACATACAAATGAATATGAAGAATGCATGTTCATCTCAATAGAGAGATCTCATTCGGCATAGATTGAAACAAAAGCATCAGCGGCGTCAGCAGCAAGCCGGACCTGATAGGGATGAAAGGTAGGGCAACTGACTGGCCCTATCCTCCGGCCCATGAAAGTTGGGTAGTATTTTATGTTTCCATGTTGAAGACTTCGATAACTTCCTTGGTCGAGCCACTTGCGATGAGAGATGCATTCCGATGAACGGAAAATGCTGAGAGTGAACCCCGGTGGGCATCAATTGTAAGGAATGTATGCTGGAGATTTCTAATATCAAGAAATTGAATATACCCGGCTTGTGATGCGCTGAAAATCTAAACGGAAGAAACAAAACGGTAAGCTGAAGATGCATTAAAGATGAAGACGAAACTCAGATTATGTAGCCAGAAAACTGAATGAGAAGTGAGAACAGAGTGGGGATAGGATATATATTTTACCTTTGATGGCTCAAGTCCAGGTCGAAAGCCAATCCCGGCTACTTTTTGATTGTGTGGTCGTGCTGCACCAACAAGCCTAAACAGGAGGAGTAAATATATATAGAGACAAAAAATCATAAATACAGCTAGAATAATCCTCAACTTCATGCATAAAAAATAATTCGTTTTGTTATTCTAAGTGGTTATCCTATTTTTGGTACTGGGTTAATCTGAAAAGAAAAATTCCATGACCCGAGAAAGAAGGCTTCTTGCAAAATATAGTGATAGGCAATCTATATCTATGCAAATCAGGATGTGTAGGAGGAATTATAATCTTCATGGCAAACGTCAGGAAGATATCCACAAAATGACATCCAAATGCATATGGAATTACAAAAGTGGAAAGCACAAAATAACTGAATATCTCATTCAGGGATTTTATGAAGACGTAGTCGAAGTACAAAACTGAATAAATTCTTACATTTCAGGTGTGCGAATGTCAAACAATCTGATATGTCCGTCCACATATCCAGCGCCGAATTGACCCCCATGAACATGAGAAGCAGACTACACGAGGCATGATCAAATCAGTTAATTAGAACGCATTCAAGAAAGTACTTCAAAAGGGAAGCTGACAAAAGAATAGATGAAGTTCAAACACTGGAATGCAGACACCAATTTCTACATTAAAATAGTTGTATTTAACACACCACTTGTGCATGTCGAAATGTGATTTATCAAAAGAGATTTAAGTACACATCAGATATTTGGGAAGGGACCACAGAGTGTAGGGAGAGACCCCACTGGTGCAACTGGAAAAATTGTGGTATTCACTTCCTAGTTCCTACCAAAAGGAAACCATAATCAAGCATAACCATCTCCTCTCATATGCAGCATCCAGAGAGCATCCTTGAGTATACCGAAACAAAAGTACAATGCTACACTCGATAGAAGTTAGGGACACAAACTTCTTTTGAGCCCTCATGTACACCATTGATGTTGAGATCCAAAGGGGCTCTCAAGTATACAAGAACTTTTATCTACTGAATTCAAGCATATAACAAAAAATTCAAGAAAATTATGTATATCATTTGCAAGCAGAAAGCAGAATGAAAACACTGAATGCACAACTCGTCAACTAACAATAATTAGTTCATTTGTGAAAGTGAAAGGTAAAACTCACCAATGCTGAGACACTGCAATCTGATATCGAGGAGTTGCTCCTTGTCCATATCCCAAGCCATGATAGATGACATTTCAACCGATGTAAACTAGTTTGGACTCACCAAGAAAATGCATCAGAACAATAATACACGACAAATTAAAATTAGCATACTCATCCCCATATCAGTTAACACATGCCTATTACAGTATATAGAGGGAGCATACAAGATATCCAGACTGCTGTTGCCAATCCACTACAGAATTAACACCGCGTGCACCAGGTCTGTTACCCTGAACTGAAGAAAATGCAGTAACTGATTTCTGATGCCCTTTTGACATGTAATCTTTCCAGATCCGGATATTTCCATCTTCTATATTAAGAAAAGCTCAATATGATTCAGATATAATTAAAATCAAGCATGGATAAGAAATCTATACAAGTGTCTGCCTATTGGATTAATGCAGTACGAGATTTACTTGAAGCAACAAGAAGCAAGCTCTCATCAAGCTCATTAATTAGACACCGCCTTGAAATTCCTTTCAGGGTAATCATGGTTATCAAAGCTGTTAAGCAGTGTATTCCTCATAATTCCAGACCCTAACATAACATGCACCACGAAATCGACATGTTACACAAAATGCCCAAAAACCATAAAAACAATTTGATTTGACTGAAGTCACATAAAAGTTAACCCCAATAAAAATGAAAATAATTTTCAGAGCTCCGCAAGAGAGAATTAACCACATCAAAACTAGGTTTTATGAAAAAAAATGTGACTGCATAAAAGATGTGGCAAGTTCACTAAAGTCACATGACGTTCAAAGAAACTGAAAGGCTAAGAGATTCTAAATCATGCCCATGCATAACACAGCAGTAGGCTCTGCAACTTCACAACTCAGAGCATCATAAACCAAGAAACAGAAAAGCCTCATCCCAGGCAACACAAACATTGAAACTTCAAATAGTCTTTTTTTTGCTTTGGCTCTTCTCCTTATACTAACATTGTTTAGAATTTAAAAAGTTAAAACTGCAGCTTCAGTAAATGGAAACAATGCACCTCACCAACTTTCTTCACTTCTTTTATTAGGTTGAGATACATCTAAAGCTTACTCTCATCTTGGTGTTCAATACTGGTAAATATTCTTGAAAAGTTGTGATTCTATATTTTTTTGCTTTGTTCTCATATTCCCTAATGTTCAACCTCATGTCAAACCCAAAATCTGAAAATTGTTGCAGATTTTGATGGAGCAATATAGAATTAAAACCCAGTTAGACATTACACAAAACCCCACCAAAAAATGGAAAGCAAAGCAATAAATGAAACAATCACAGAAATTATGAATCTGGCATACTGAAATTTGCCCACCTTATCCTTTCTTCTCGTCTGCAGCAATTAGGACCTGCCAAACTCCATGATATTGTTCGCTTTGGGCCTGGACACTCACGAATTTGCTTTTGAATACTACCAAAAGACCTCGTACCAATGGAGTATTGTCCTACACTTATAAACCCATCATATTTCTCATGTCTAGCCGATGTGGGACTTCTTNTTTGGGCCTGGACACTCACGAATTTGCTTTTGAATACTACCAAAAGACCTCGTACCAATGGAGTATTGTCCTACACTTATAAACTCATCATATTTCTCATGTCTTGCCGACGGACTTCTTTTACTCCTCCCAACAAGATGCTCTTCCACAGTCAAAGTGTGTACATCGGAGGTAAGAGTACATCAACAGTAACTATACATTTTTCCCCAAATACCTTCTACTAAAACATTACAAGGGAAAAAAACAAACCTCAGGTTGGGGCTCAAAAAGTAGAGGTGCACGAATATCAGGGGCTTCCAATTGCAAACCACTCATCTGTGCCTCCATGAAAGCCTCCCATAGTTTCCCCTAACACAAGCATAGCCATTGAAGAAGTACAGTTTCATTATGTACCTCAATAGGAAATGAACCTTGGAGGTGCCTTATGCAGACATGTATAAGACCAGCTCCAGTGCAGGCTTCCTGACCTCTCGGTGACCATCTAAAATGACAGCCAAGACAAATGCAGCCATTGCCCGTTGCTCTGGATAAGCTTCATCTATCAAGAAACCTGATGAAATATGTATGTCCACCATCCTTCACAAGATCAACTTGGCAAGACTATTGACACAGGAAAAAAAAATCATTGCGTAACTATTGGTGACCAATTATTTGGATTATTGTGTACAACTATTGGTGTCGATAGTGGGGTTGGGTTGGTGTGTAAGTTGGATTAAGAGTGTTTGTGGCTAAATTTTTGGTTGATTTGTGATCAATTATTGGTGTCATGGTGGGATTGAGGGTGGGGTATTTCGTGTTTGTGACCACTTATTTGGTGAATTTATAATCAACTATGTAATATATGACCTAAAAATGCAATAATTTGTGATCACTGGTAATTTTTGATTGATAAATAACTTATAATTAACTAATTTGATAATTTGTGATCATTAAATAAGTTGTGACTTATAAAATTTTTGATTTGTAATCTATAAAAAAAAATTATTTGTGATTGAAAAATAATTTGCAATCAATTAATATGATAATATATAATCAATAAATAAGATGTGACATATAAATACGTAACTAACTATAAATTGTATAATTGTGACTTTATTAATTAATAAAATACTTTTAATTATTTATCACTTGAGTTTTGAAATTGTAAATTTGTTCTCTTAAAATTGAATTGGTCTCCTTGAGATATAGTGTTGATTTATATATGATTTCTCAAGGCAGCAATAATTAAATAAATCATTTCTCCATATTCTCTTGCAAATAAAAATAATCTATGTTGGACTAAGAAAATGTAATGACAGCTCATAATAATATTTGCTTTACAACTTGTAAAAAGCAAGGGAAATAAATAAACCTTGCTTTCTAATTGGGTGATTTTAAAAAAAAGTGAAAAATAGAATAAATATTTAGAGTTATGCTTATTGTACATGGTGGGGACAGAACCCTCACCGACAACTCACACATAGGGGAGTAGATAATTTTTTTTACTTTTTTTATTGATGTGGGTCCAATGTGAGAAGGTGTAGGGGTTTCTCTGTACAAAGGATTTAATCCAAATATTTATTGCGAAGTCATCACCCGTGTCATTAATTGAGTGGACGGTTCTACCATGTACATATATAGCCAGTTCTAACGGATGTTTTCTCTTCATTTCCATCACCATCGCGATCCACCGCCATCTTCTCCTCTTACCATCACCATCCCTACCACTCTTGACGGCACTGTGACCACTGTCCCCATTCACAAACAAGCAAGCTTTGATTGTAAGCCTATGTTTAGTTGACAATTTATAAATGATTTATAGATTTAGTTAATATAAAATATTAATTTCAACTACACATTAATAACATACTACTCATTTATTATCCATGCCTTTTGTGGATCTGCCAAATGGATGCTGATTCAAAACTTCGAGAAAATTGCCCTAAGTGCTATTGTTACAAATCTTTTCAATGAAGTACAAGATTTTATTTATTCGATTTTCGAAAACCACAACAAAAGTGAAAGAAATGCTATTTATTCAATGTAATTGAGTTTTCTTGACCAACGGTCTTCACCTTAATTTACCCACTATTCATTGCTTAGATTGTTTTATCGTGTCTGTAACATTATTGTGCTTATTTGTCGTGGGAGTGGGGATTTGATTACTAATAAAGGTGGAGTTCAGATTCATTTTCGAGTATGGTGACGGTGGTGGAAGATGAACGGTGATAATGCATGTTCTTACGATGGCATGGGCTTGATGAGGCAAATCAGTGATACTAAAACATCAATTTATGTTGTTAATGTGATATGTTCAATTAAATGTGAAATTATTTGATTCATTTAATTGTATTTTTCATTAAATTATACTTAGTATTATCTATATTGATATTGTAACATTAATAATACAAAATAACATTAATGTGTGACACAAAATGTTGCAAGTGTTACAAAAAGTGTGACACGCATGTTACATGTGATGTACTTGAGTAGCATGTACGTTGGACTAATTAAATTACAAGTTTATGATATGAGATAAGATCAAATATATTATTTAAATATTATTTTCAACATAATTTTATATGCGTAGGTGAAAATATTTTTTACCCATTAAAGTCGCACACAAGTATAATCTTTAATAAATAGGTGATAACGAAATTTGAATTCGGGACTTTTGTCTGCTTTGATACAATATTGATTCAATTGATATAAAAATTTAAGTTGTTAAATAAGGTCAAATATATATCGTTTAAACATCATCTTTAACACGTGTATTAAAATTGTAACACTTGTGTTACAAAAAAAGTGAAATAATGGTATAAAATAAGAAATATCATTCCGATAAATAAAGGTTGGACATTATTTTGAAAAATAAACTTCTTGTTTTAGATGATATGGGTAACATTTTTTTAAAAAATAAAAAGTAAAAGGCTTGACAAAAAGAATACTATTTTTATTAACAAATAGAAAAAAATAATAAAAACATATATTAAATTAACTACTCTCTCTCTCTCTCTCTATTTCAAACTATTTTTTTTCTCTAATTCTATATATCAATCTGTAAATAATCATGTACAAAACGCAATACTCTAAAAAATTTGTGAGGAGACGTTATGATCTGGGCCATGCCATTGCCTTTAGCTTTAGGCAAGAGGCATGCCTGATTAAGGATGGCTTAGCATTGACTTTTTAAAGTTGGTGCTTCGTTTCAATTTATCATCATTAATTAATTCAATTTAACTTCTTGTTTGATATGGATTAAAATTATATTTTTAGAATATTTATTAAAAAAAAATGTGTGAACGAAAAATTGCTAGTTCCATTAAATTTGTGATTAAAATTAATTGTTAATTTAGACTTAAATTTTAATTCAAACCAAATAGGGGCATAAATTTAATAGTATACTTATATGATTTTCAAAAAAATAAAATAAATAAATAATGTATATTTATATACACAGCCCTTGTTTGGTGAATATTAAAATTCAGACTTTAATTTAAATTAAGATCAACAATTAATTTTAACCCTACATTTTATGGGATCCACAACTTTTCAATCACATGTTTCATTAAATTTTATCAAAATCTACTAAACACCTATTTTTAATCCAACCAAACAAGGGCCCTGTAAGTTGTGTACTCAAGAAAAATCTTATTAGCAATTATATTTTAAGTCTTGTCTTCTAATTTCCAGTGTTCTGAATAGCGCGTCTTAGCGACATAAAGGCGCGAGGCATGGCAAAAAGGCTATGTCTAGGATTTATGCGCTAATTTAGCAGTCAACACTTCCATTGATCGTTTTAAGACGCAACTTGACATGTATTATTATCATTATTTTATTTTTTTTTTAAAAAAAAACTACATAAAAATTCCAACTTTTTGGTCAATTGGATTGAAATGTCCAAAAATTAATAATTATATTTTACAACTTTTAGGCTAATAAATTGAAAGACCCAAAAAGTTGCTTACGTTATTAGTCCAGTAATTTATAGAGGGCATCTTCAAGGATTTTATTGTAAGAATTCCTTTCGTTTGACTTTATTGTACTATTGTAAAAATAATTATTCAAATTTTATTAAGTTAATTAATCATTTTCCTATCTTTACTAATTAATAAAAATTAAAAACTCTCCAAATATTTCAATTAGCACTATTATAATATATTTTGTTTATTGTTCGAAAATATATTTATTTTGTTAAACTCTTAAAGCTGTATTTGGTACTATACTTTGTATGTATTATTAAATAATTTTTAATTGATTAAAAATTTAAAATAATATTAAAATAAGAAAACGTTTTTTACACCTTTTTACGCATAAGCCTTGCCTAGGCATGCATCGACAGATGTTTGGCTTTCACGCATCGTCACGCATTACACTTTTAGAACATTGCTAATTTCATAAATTGGCGATTCGAGTATCATCTACGGTATCTACCAGTCAATCCTACTCCTTCTACTTATCGAACTGGGACTTCCACTCAATTGTAGATCATTTTATCCTTTATTAGTTGAGCTCGTAGTTGCCCATACACAGTTAATAGCCAAACGCGACATTATCCCTTGCTAAGTACTAAAATTTTTGCCAAATATATTGGCTGGGGTTATCCTGCTAAAAATGTTAAGGATGAATTGTAATCTCATAAATAAGTTTGGGACCAATGATGCAATTTCCCTAATAATATAAAGAATAAATAAAGCTCATGTCGACATATTTCATGCTATACCAACCCAATTTGAAGTACGGACGGTTACTAATGCATACCCCCACCGAAGGATGACTACATAATGTCCTCATCATCTCTGTTAGGACAATTTTCTGTTATGACTAAATTGCCCCAACATATCCACACATTAGTTTTCTCATTTTAAAGCTAATGTCGAATTACAGTTCAAACAAACATAGTTTTTAGTGATGAAGCCTGGAGTTTTTCACACTTAAATCCCTTCGAAGAGGGGCACGCGAAATATATATTACGGGGTTATCTTATTATTAAGTACAAGGTAAGTTTGTATTTCCGTCTTAAATTTATATTTTATTTGCCTATATGTATTAATAAACGTGCTTTACTCGTGCGTTGATTAAAAAAAATTTTTGGTTAAGATCTCGTTTGACATGACTTATGAAAAATTAAAAATGGTTTCTGTATTTAAAAAGCTTCTTATGAACATTCTTAGATAACTTTTTAAAGTACTGTGTTACGCTCTTGCCAAATAGATCCTAATAGTTTAACGAACTCAATTGTTATTGAATGTATTGCAAAGAAAGCAAAAGGGTATTTCAGTAAGGGCAACATCTAATCTAGTACCCTGGATCTACTATTTTATAACAGTGCAAGTGTAGAAATATTACAAGTATAATTAAGGTCAAACAATTGATGATCCAAAAGACTTGTGATGCAAAAGAGGAAGAATCCAATAAAATGTCAAGATTTGAAGATGCAGTGTCTGTATTGATGCATGTAATTTTGAGAAAGACCATCCACATATATCAAGAATTTTCATTTGTGCTGGTGGACTTGGTTTCGGTACTAAATTCAGTGTTTCAATCCTCCCCCTTTTCTTCCTCCTCCAATTCCCACCTACATTTTCATTGTCCT
>CAIGRN010176699.1:0-19100 GCA_903798345.1 Fraxinus anomala
TTTAACCTTTTAAAATTAGTCAACATTATTGTCAAATTTAATTATTTGGTCAACTAACTGTCAAATTAACAGAAATCATCCATTTGGACTTCAACTACGAACATTTTGAAAGGTTTGGTACCATTGGTGGCAAAAATGAAAGGTTTGATACCGTGGGTGGCAAAAATGAAAGGTTTGATACCGTGGGTGGCACAAGTTAAATGTTTGGGCAAAGTCTACTACTAAATGAAATGTTTGATACCGCTGCTCTAATTATTCCTAAAACTAATAAATACAAGAATACCAAGATTTTACGTGGAAACTCAAGAGAGAAAAAACCACGAGCGGATGAGGAGTTTTTCATTATAATATATAATGAATGTTGTTAATACAAGATCTAAAGCTGTCCCAATGCTATATCAATGTTGTGTTATGTTTTCAAGTCGTGGATGCTATATAAATCCTAAAAATAAAGTTATAGAAAGATTGGAGTGCTGAAAATGCGTTAAAATGCAAAACGGCCCTTGGGTCGAATGAACCCACATTCGAGAGCCAAGCATGCGCCAAGTTGGCGACGACTCCTCCATTTGAGTGCCCAGCTGGCGCTAACTGAGCGCCATTTCTCTGTTTTGCATGCTTGAGTCGGAATCAAGCGCTCAGCGAGCGGAAATGCACCAAGATTTTCTCTTCTGTCCATAATTTGATATCTTCAAATCATCTTTAACCAAAATACCAATATCCAATAGAATTTGGGTCATACTTCAACAATTGTCTAGGATAACATTTAATAAATAAATAAAGGGGTTGTTTTTTAATAACTTTAGATAAAATAGTTCAACATTGTATATGAGTAGGCAAACGACATCACTGAAAATTATGAATGTAATAAGTTATATTTTAAATAAATAAATAATTTTATTCGTTTAAATATAGTAATTAAACATATATAACTGATAACCGGATAGAAACATTTATAGATGATTTCTAGTAACTACAGAGTCTTTGTGATGAGAAGTTTCTTGTACAATTTCTATGGACATTTCTTTTGATGTTGTTAGGTTTTATTATAATTTGCTATTTTTTAGACAAAATTAAAGTTATAAAAGTCAAATAGTTATTTGGGAGGTTGTATAAGTCAATTAGAAGTCTTTGAATTTGAGTATAGAACAAAGAGAAAAAGTAGCCGGAATAATGATGTTGGCCGCCCCTTTAGCGCTTGAGTGTCACCCTGGAAAAATCAACAAAATCATCACCACCCTCCTAGCGCTAGCTCATCACTCGCTTGGCGCAAGCCTACCGCGTGAGCGATAGTGATATCCGAGGAAAATCTGTTTCTCGATTTAAATAGGTTTTTGAGTTCTAAATAATCCAAACACCTTCTACTATATATACCCAAGTTGTATTCCGTCCATACTTGTGGTTGATCATTATATTCTTTCTAGAAAACACATTTTAGAGATCTTACATCAATTCCTAACATTGAGATCAATCAACCATACTTTGGAAAACATCAATCCAAATTCTCAAAACACCAAATCACCCACTTTCGTATAATCTGTCAAAATTTTAAAGATCGAGAAAGGAAATCGAAGTTTTGGTAAGACAAGAACGAGGAGTTCTTTGTGATCCATAGGGGATAGACGATTCTAGAAAGTCGGGAGCTAGTGCAGGAACATGCAATCCAGGAAGGCCTTGGTGATTATAGGAAGTAGGTTAGAGAGTACTAGGAGATAATCGAGCGTGGACCACACTGTAAGTCAATTTGTCTATAGTGAATTTTATGGGTTTTTTCTCAGTAATCAATTATTGATGTTATTTATTGTATGCAAATTATAAATTACGGTAATTCAACATAGGATAGACTTGCATGTGAATTTATGTTGATTAATTATTAGCTGTGACTTGTTACTTTTAGTAATTGGTAAATTTAAATTCCACATTATTTACCAATTCACTCCCTTTTAGGTGTTAGTTAGGTTGAACTTTGATATTTCAATTGGTATCAGAGCTTAAATTCAATACTAGACATACTTAATCTAGGTGAGTCTATCACTAAAGGTTCTTCCATATATTAATGGAAACAATTATGCTTACTAGAAAGTAAGAATGAGAGCATTCTTAAAATCTATGGACGAGAGAATTTGGATTTATGTAGAAAAGGGATGGATTGCCCCAGCTTCAACTATTGCATGTATAATTATCCCCACTGAGGTTGCTAGTTGGTTTAAAACTAATTTAGATAAGTTTAACTGGAATAGTAAAGGGCTTCATACCCTATTTTTGATTATGTCCTCTGAGTTTAAAAGAGTGTATGTGTGAGACTGTCAAAGATGTTTGGGATATCTTAGAGACCACATATGAGGGAACCAAGATTTTTAAGAACTTTAAACTACAGATATTAACCACTAGATTTGAAGAAATGAAAATGAAGGATGATGAATCATTCGATGATTTCTATGTGAATTGGAATGACATAGTTAACTCCAGTTTCAATCTAGGTGAGAAAATTCTTGAAACTTAAATTGTTTGAAAAGTTTTTAGATTTTTACCTGAGAGATTTAAACTTAAGATCACAACTATTGAAGAGAGCAAAGATTTAAAAGTGGTTAAGGTAGAGGAACTTGTTGGAGTTCAAACCTATGAACTCACCATATCTCGACCTAAAAAAAATATTGTTAGGAAAAAAGAATATGACTCTACTGATACTGAGACCTTTAATAATGATGAGATATCTTATTTCATTAAGAAATTTCGAAAAAGCTTTATGAATAAGAAAAAACCTCAAGAGAGATATAGATGTGCCCTAGTGAGTTTAGAAGATGGTTTTGGAGTGAATATGATGAGGAGGGTGGGAAGGTTGATAACGTAGGACGTTGTGAGCACTCTGAGGAAGATATTCATGAAGCTAATGAACAACTATTCACGAAAGTCTTAAGGTGAGAAAGATTAATAAAGTCGTCCTTAAGAAGGTTAATGAACTTGAGTTAAATAGAAAGATAGAGACTTATATATGATTTTCAGGAGTCTAACTAAAGCATTAGTAAGTTAAAACTAGTCAATGAGAACTTAGAGGTTAAGGTTAGAACCCTAACAAGTAACCTTGAGATATCCAATACTTAACTTCATTCCTTCTTGAGTGGTTCTTAGAAACTTGATAATATTTTAGGGATGAACAAGCTTGCCGAAAATAGGGGAGGTCTAGGTTATGATAACTCTCTCGTGCTGCTAGTACTTCCAAAACCACTTTTTATCCCAACTTTTATCAAGACTAAGAGAGTAGTAAATTCCGAAGCCAAGAATAATGGTATCATAGGATAGAGGTCTATTGGATAACGTAGGATTATTCAATAGAGAAACCAATAATAAGAACCACATAGTTTTGGTCCTAAGTTTATTCCTACATGTTTCAATTATGGTGAGTTGGGACACACGAGGCCTAGGTATCACAAACACTTGAATAAGAGTAGAAGTTAGGGTATCTCTAGCATGGTTAACTTTATTACTATTCAGGTTAGTCATTTGACCAAGGTATTGACACAGTTGACAAGAATTAATTTTGCTTCTCGAAAAGTTTGGGTTAAAAAGAGTGATCTCGGAGATTATAAATCCGATCATAGTTCTCTCGAAGGTAAGAGCGTTTGTGAACATCAATGAGTAGGTATTTTGGTGCATGCGTTTGCAAGTTTATTCTGCTCATTTATTATTACATACATCTCATTCTTTGTATTTTCTTTTTGGTTTTTTTTAAATCAATAAATAATAAAAATAAAAAAAGGTGGAAATTTTTTGAAACTATAGCACATTATTTGATTTATTTGAATATACTAGTTGTGACCGAGTATGAGTACAACTGAGGCTATGTAGCATAGTTTCTATTATTTTGTTTAGGTTTTATATGGAGTATTTAGTATAGGGTATTTCATGTATCAGCTGCACTGCACATACTAAGAACTTGTGAGTGAGTCTTGATCGAGTGTGTGAGACTTGGTATGGCAGTCATCTGTATGATGAGGTGACCTTGAACATGACTTGACCTTTAATTAGTTGACCTAACTTTTTGTATATTCCCTAAAATGAAAAATTGATTCATCTTATACTATTTTTGGAGCCTTTTTTACTTGAGTATTTAAGCTTGAAGGGATTCTCAAAACCTAATGCCATATGGTCATTTGACTTGGAGTTATTGCCCTAAAGCTCGATATAAGAGTCATCTAGTCACTTAACAAAGAAGAATATGCACACAAAATATGAAAAAATGAATATTATATATGACATTATATAAGCACGCAGTTAGGGGAGAAAAATCTATATATGAAAAATGAGATTCATTGTTTAAAAGGTCCTAATTGTTATGGGTTTGACTTTCATTATTAGATGAATAAACTCATTCATCAGTGATTTTTTAGCATGACATTTCTCATAAATTTAAAGTTTGGAATCTTGCTCACGAGGAATTAATAGTATTTCACACATACGTCGCTTATACAATTTACTCCATTTAAACTTGAATTGAGTGTATGGAAAAGTTTAGTGTTCATTGATTATATTTGTATATACTATCAATTACAATTTTGAATTATCCTGTTGTGTGTTAAGTATCGATTTTTTTAGCAAAAATATTATTTTTTGATTGATGAGGAGGAGACTGATTACTTGGTATGTTTTTCTTTATCATTTGTGACAAAAAAGGGGGAAGAGAAAGTATTTTGAAAGACATTATATGCTTCACATATTTGCTTAGCTATTTTGAGTTTTGATATTTTTTGGTATTAATATTATTGTGGGTGTTTTGATTAACATTGATATTGCATCTTAATCTAGCTATATATCTTTAACTGTTTTATGCGCTTTTACATTTGGTATTTGAATTGTTGATTTCAGAAAACTGGTTTTAACAAGAAAAGCAAGATGCAGTCGTGTCGTATGGCTATAGGTAGTTGGTTTATGTTTTACTTTGACTTATAATACTTAGTTCCTATTTGAGCCCCCATTATTTCTTAAGAATGTATTTTAAAATAGTAGATTGATAGAGAACGTATGATTAGATAATAAAGAAAAATTTTGAATTTGCGTGTAATATTATTTTATTAAAGAATATATGGTTGACAAGAATAGTGAAAAAAATATAAAAATAATGGGGATGAAACAAGGGTTTTGTTTTGTCACATAATATTAAAGGAGGAGTTTGTTATATTTTATTATAACTAGCTATTCTTTAGACAAAATTAAAGTTATAAAAGAGTTATAAAAGTCAAAGAGTTATTTGGGAGGTTATATAAGTCAACTAGGAGTTTTTGGGTTCAAGTATGAAACAAGAAGAAAAAGTGTCCGGAATAATACTAGCTGGCCACCCTTCAATGCTCGAGCATCAACTTGAAAAAATCAATAGAACCATCGTTGCCCGCCGACGCTAGCTCACTGCTAGAGCGGCGAAGTCACCGCTCGCTTGGCACGAGCCTAGCGCTCAAGCGGCTTTGATATTTGGGGAAAATCTATTTCACGATTTAAATAAATTTTTGAGTCTTAAACCACCCCCAAACACCTTCTACTATATATACCTAGTTATATTTCATCCATACTTGTGGTTGATCATTATATTCTTTCTAAAAAACACATTTTGGAGATCCTACATCAATTCCTAACGTTGAGATCAATCAACCACACTTTGAAAAATATCAATCAAAATTCGCAAAACACCAAACCACCCACTTCCGTATAATCGTCAGAGTTCTGAATATCGAGAAAGGAAACTGGAGTTCCAGTAGGACAAAAATGAGTTCTTGGTGATCCATAGGAGATAGACAATTCTAGAAGGTTGGGAGCTGGTGTAGGAGCACACAGTCACAAAGGGCCTTGGTGATTATAGGAAGTAGGTCGAAGAGTACTAGGATTTAGTCGAGTCTGGACTTTACTGTAAGTTAATTTGTCTATAGTGGATTTAGCCCGGAGTTTATTGATCATTTGCGAATGATTTTGCTCCGTGATCAATTATTGGTGTTATTTACTTTATGCAAATTATAAACTTTGACAATTCAACATAGGATTGACTTGCATGCGAATTCATCTAGATTAATTATTATTTGTGACTTGTTGCTTATAATAATTTATAAATTTAAATTCCGTATTATTCATATGTTTACTCCCCTCTAGATGTTAGTTGGGTCGAACTTCGGTATTTCAGATGTAAATTGAGATGTTTAACTATTGCCCACTTTCGTGTGTCAATCACATGCAAAGTTAATGAAATTGTGTTTTCAAGAATTAAGATTTAAAGATAATTTATTTGCATTTACTGCTTTGTGCAAATATGTTTGTGCTACATCTCTAGTGAGATCACTTGATTAAATCATTGGTTATACGACATCAACACGTTCTTCAGAAATCACGTGATCCAAACTTATATTGAATGAAATAATTCCCGAACACTATTTCTTTTCCACTGAAAATTTGAGATATTTTGACATTTTGGTGGCTTGGATTAGTCTTGATTTTGTTTGTATCTTTTGTTTATTCTTGTGGACTTTCTGCATTGATATCGCCTTTGCCCAAGTCTGTTATTGTGGTGTTGTACTTTATGCTTTTCATATGGTAACCACGAAAGTTGGTGGAAGAGAAAAATCTCCAATACGAAGGTAGAATGATATCAAATAATCTACTACACGTCTCTACCTTTTCTTTTAATTTATTTTTATTGAAATAATTACTAACGATGTATAGAATAATAACTCTTTAAGTGAGAGAAGTACCGGTGGTTACGTGGAGTCAACTTCGATGATTAAGTCAATAAGAATTCAAAAAATAGAAAAAATGTTTTTGAGTTTAGAAAGTTTTTGGTTCATAGGATACTTATATCGCATTTATTAATGAATATTGGTAGTTATGCATCAAAATTTAATTTATAAAATTGATTAATTCCATTAATCCTGATTAAGACTCATCTTCTTGTATACACAATTCAAAACTAATTATTTAAAACTAAAAATGAATGATAGAAAAGACAAGAAAAGAGATAGAATTACAATGACTTGATCATTTAGTCAATGGAAGTATATTGGATTATAATTGGTTAGGTTTACACTTTTCTTTTCTCTCTCTCTCTCTCTCTCTCTCTCTCTCTCTCTCTTTACTTTTCTTTACACGTTTTGTGACAAACTTTACAAAAAGTAACTAAAGTCAAAATTAAAAATTGAAAAAAGTCATCACTAATTCAAATCTTACAATTTCTCCTAATATTACGTTGCAATCATACGTTTTGGCTACTGACGTAATTATTAAAACGTCATCACTAATTCAAATCTTACAATATCATTTGGAAGTTCCATAGGAAATAAATGTAAGTTGTGTTCTTTTTCAAGCTCATGTCCCCCTTCAGATTTGAGAGTCTTCAACTTGGATTTGTTTCTTAATTGCATACAAGAATTATAATTTTTATATTTGCACTTACTCATATTGTTCTTAATTTTGAACATTTTTATAGCCCCTATTTGACATCCTTAAAATTTAAAAAACATTATTTTGAATACTATTTTTTTGAAGAATGTATTATTAAAAAGTAAGAAAAATTTTGGGTTTACGTGTAGAATATTTTATTGTATAAACATATGGTTGAAATGAGTATGAGAAATAAATTAAAATAAAAAATGTCTAACAGGAGCATAGTATTTCTAAGACATACTCCGAGACCATGCTGGAGGTGCATCCACAATGAGCTCCATAATAAAAGGGGCACCATATATTTTATGCTATCAAGTGGGCATTTTTTTATATTGGCGGAAATTAATTATATTGTCAAGTTAATTTGTTTACAATGTTTAGTATAGAAGGAGATTTATTTTGATAGGGATTTTAATTTATCTAGTTTAAAATTCCTAGAGTTTGTATTTAGGATCTTTTATTTTCCTTTAAAAGAGAGAAATTTAGGGTTCAATGTTATCTAGGGATCGCAACATGGCTCGTCGACTCGGACGGCTCGGGCTCGACCCCAAAAAAAGCCCTGAGGCTCGGCCCGACCGGTGTGGTTCGAGCCTTAGGCCTTCCACTTCCTTTTTTTTCTCTCTTTTAATTTTAGCTGTAATTTTTTTTATTTGTTAATATTTAGTTATTATTTATAGTACGTATAAATTATACAAATTTTAAATTTTTTTAAAAAATTTAGATTTTTCACGAATTTCTAAAAAGCTCAGGTCGAGCCTAAATTTTTTGGCCGAGATTTTGTTCGGCTCGACTTAACTCGTTGACACGCCTAATGTTATCCTTTGATTTTTGAATAAAATTATGAATCCAATTCTTTTGATTCAAATGGGCATTTGGTGGAATCAAATATGTGTTGATCAAAATTAATATTCGATATTTTTGCAAGAACTCAAAATTATGCGTAAGGGGCATATTCTTCATATTGTTGATTTATTGCTTCACTATGCATCAATTTTTTTCTCTTTAATTGTCACTTTTGAGCAGTTTGGATATAAAGCACCTATGTGGTGGTCTTAATTTATTTTACATTATTTATTTTACTCATTTTCAACCACACATTTATACAGTAAAATATTCTACACGTAAATTCTCAATTTTTCCCTACTTTCTAACTAGACATTCTCCAAAAAAAAATACTATTTAAAATATAGTTTTCGAAATTAAAGGTCACCAAACAGGGACAAAAGCGATTATATTAGTATTTATTTTCTTTGCGATATTACTTATTCATTTTTTGTTTCAATTGAGATTTTTTCAACCAAGATTGATTGAACACGCAATACATAATGCTCCGTTAGACTTTTTATCTGTTTATATGGACCAGTTGCCATGAGAATTAAGTGTTTGGGACCAATGTGTCACATAAATATGACTGAGGATTGAGAGGTCATTATCTGATTTTAAAACAGTTGCTTGATAGAGAACAAATATTAATTAAACCCTTGGTTCGTTTAATTTTAACTACATATTTTATAGAACCCACAACTTTTATCAACTTTTCAACGATATATTTCATCAAATTTTATCATAATATACTAAATATGTGATTTTTAGCAAAAATGAAAGGCAGTTTTTTAATAAAAGTTTGTTGCTAATGAGATTGTTTAATCAATTTAACTAATCTTACCATATAATTGGAGTGTCGGCAGCGTAGAAACATTAGTCACTCATTTTGAAATAAATTAATTTGACGAGTTAGGTACTACGTCATTTTTATGTATTGAAGCTTTGTTTTAAAATGACTATGAGATGGTCATGGTCATCTTATTCTCGAAATATATCATAAAAAATGTATTGGAAGTGTCACGTAGCATGCGTATATGAATACTCGAGAGGAAGACAAAAGAAGCATGACGAAAGTACTAAGACAAAAATAGGATTGGTAAGGCTCAGAGTAGGAATAAAGAGAGATTAAACAATGAAGACGAAGAGGAAAACCGAGCAAAAGATTTGAGTACATCTATAAAATACTATCGTAATGGACAAGACTATTGGCCTCATTGAATTCACTAAACACCTTGAAATTGTATTGAAAGTTCACTATTGAAAACATTTTATATATCCACACACGTAAGTAGTTATATTGGGATTTAAGCAAAGAGTTTGCGTGTGAAACAAATGGGCAGGAAGAATATTATTGGGTGGACATTTTTTTTTTTTTTTCCATCTCTTTCTACTCAAAATAATGGTTAGGGGCTTAGGGCCCGGTAGGTTAGGATATTAGATGACGATAGAACCGTGGAAAGTTAGATGGAAACACGAGGAAGAAAGTATAGGTGACGTTCGGTAATAATTAATTACGGAGATTAAAAAAGTCCCAAGGGACCTAGTAATCATGTAAAGTTGGATGGAAATGAGATTAAAAAATCAAAAATAGATGGGAACGAAACAATTTCCCTACTAAATTTGGAAATTTAATTTTTTAAATTAAAAGAAAATGCAAAATAAAAATTACATAGAGATTTTTAAGTTTTTGAAATTTTAATTCTTTTACAAATTACTTTGCCAATGAACAAATTCACGAATTCGTGGCATGGCTATCCAGCTTTCTTTTCAGCTTTTCTCCTCTTGATTTGTCACGGCTTTCATTTTCACTCTATTTTTTCTTTAATAATTGGAGTAGTGCTTAGCCGGGAAGATAGACCAATTGCCTTCCACAGCAAGATATTGAATGAAAGATGAATGATTTGGTAAGTTGCTACCTCGGGTGTATCCCCGACTTTCCTAACAAAAGAACGACTAGACTCTTAGTCTTTAAAAAAACAAGTTCCATATACACACACACACACTTTTCCGTACTAAAAGGTAGAGGCATGGCATGAAGACTCGACCAATTTCTAAAGCAAACAAAACCTGTCAAAACTATTTTTTTTTTTTTTAAAAGGTCGAACTTCCCCTCCAAATAAACATGGAAAATTACTTTTTGACTGATTTAGGGGAATTTTGCATCAAAATAAAAGGTTAGGTGGATATTATACAAAACATGTAAACGTTACGAGGTATTACGCTAATTACCCTTAGAAATTTATGCTAAGCGACTATTTTTTCTTATGTTTTTACGTGTTATGTAACACTACTCATATAAGTTAGAGGTCTTGTATATAATAATGACAATTATTAATTTATCGTGATATTTACTATTTTTCGTTCTCTATTTTCCCCTTGTTCTTAAAAAATAGCACTCCAAATATGTACATTGGCCCCAAAATTTATGAGATTAGGTATGAGAAATAGCAATGATCCATTGAATTAGATCGATAACATTTTTCCAACTTAGATACGTGAAGAGTTAATGTACTAAGGACATGTTCTCATTAGAGAAACCAAAATCTTCATATTGAAGAAACTAGAAAATGTTGAAAGGACAAAATATATATAGGTATTATGTAAAAGATTAAAATTTCTGAAAATTCTAAAATTTTGTGGGGGCGTTGCCATCCCGCCCCTGTCCCTTAACAACTGTATGTATCGATTTGTACTTATAACATATTAGAAATCTAATATTGTTGGGAGGATCTAAATATGAGTTACTCAAAAGAATAATAATATATGAGAAACTCCAAAAAAATTAGTTTGGAAATAATTTTACAGAATAACTAAAAAAGAATTTTCGAAAATAAATAATTAAAAGGAAAAAAAAAAAAACGTTTGTATCTGGAAAATTCACCATTCTACATAGGCCTCAGCCTGTTGATTATGGGCCTCAAAATGTAATTGGACTTGAAGTTTTGCTCTTCTGGCACAATATTTCAAATGTAACTTGAGATATTGATAATAATAGCCATAAATAGAATCAATTGACGTTAGCAGCACTTTTCTAGGCATGATTCCATTCCTTTGGTTAGGGGATTTTAGCCTTATTTGGTCCTCATTTTTTAAATTTATTTTTCTTTAAATTCATTTCAATCACACGTTTTATGGGATCTACAATTTTTATTAATTTTTTAAATACATATTTCATCATCTTTTATCAAAATCTACTAAAAATTCGATTTCAATCTTAACCAAACAAGGGCTTAGATAGTCGGGACATAAATCTGCTAAATTATATATATATCTTTTATCAACTTTTAAATACACATTTCATCCACTTTTTATCAAAATATGCTAAATTTTTTTATCAAAAACTTTGTCGCACGAGCCCCATAGTAAGAATAAAATAATTAAGGTAACGAACATAGGATTTATGTAGCTATTAGCTTTAAAAACTCATCAATACTAGGAATGTGCAATCTCAAACATGAAATTCTACAAAAGAAACATTCTATTTATTAATCATAGAGACACATTAACTAGACAATACTTTTAAGGTTTGCATGAACTACAATTTTATTGTGTATCTCTGTGTCTTATTACATTATTCGCATCCACTTTTACATGCACTCCATGTAAAACCCTCGACTTTAAACATGAAATTTTAAAATCCAACATGCAGACTGAGAAATCTCAAGGGCTTCCTGGAGTTTCTGAGTCTCCTAGGAATTCAGAAATATGATAAACAACATTGTTAATAAGGTAAGAAAGATCATCAAGTTTTCTAGTCAGCAACGAAACGACAACCTTATCCTCGTTTTTAAGCGAAGAACTGCACGTCTTCCACAAGCTAATAGCGTGAGAGGTCATATGCTTCAAGGAATGCTCATAAGAAAGCATGTAACGCTCTTTCAAATGCTTCAAATTGTTGAGTGCGGATTGAACCTCGGATAAGTCGAAATTCAGACCTTGGACGCACGGAAGAAGATTCCGATTCTGTGTAAGTTGGATGCTTTTAAGCTTAGGAATCGCGTTGATGTATTTGCCTATATCACCCACTTCGTGAAGGCATAGAGTGATTGCATCACTGGCGACGATCTTGTGTTTTTCTTTCTCCGTCAAGGGCTCGGAAGGTATGGTAGCAGAGCCGAGACGGGATGTGATGCTTATCAAAAAGAGAATTGCGAAAAGGGTCGAGGTTGTCAACATATTTTGCTTCATCGTGGCTTTTCGTTGCGTTTATAATTTCTTAGATTAAGAGATAAGTTGAACAAGACTAAGTTTGAGGGTGTATTTATAGTAGAGT
Source organism: Fraxinus anomala (assembly GCA_903798345.1). Taxonomy (NCBI): domain Eukaryota; kingdom Viridiplantae; phylum Streptophyta; class Magnoliopsida; order Lamiales; family Oleaceae; genus Fraxinus; species Fraxinus anomala. The sequence goes on from CAIGRN010176699.1 coordinate 12,512, forward strand.
TTCGTGATGGAACAGCAAGTTATGAGGTGCTTCTGGTGTGTCTTCAGTTTGTTGGGCATAGGGAACAAAAATTGTAACATTCTGAGCATAATATGTCGAGAATTAAGGATCATTAGTATGCCATGAGGTTTGTGAATCTGAGATACTTTGCTCAAACGAGATGGCACATTACTTAGAAACGTAACTTTTAGGTACTCGAGCGAATATCACCATTCGTCATTGAGTCTTAGCCACTTCCCGCCCTCTCTTATTTGGGATTCAAGGCAAGGGTTTTAAAATTTTCAATTTACTGTTCGGTTTAATTATTTTTTTTTTCTCTCAAATATGATTTAAATTTTAAAAAAAAAACATAAAAAATAATATAATAAGGGAGGGTTCCGGGAATTCAGGTGGAGGGTAAGTTCCCATCCGTGTCTTGTTTACTAACCCGGTGGAGGCAAGGCAAGACAAGACAAAGTAGGGCACGTACGTTCCAAGATCTCCATCAATGAGAACCTAACACAAAATTTATTGATAGTAAGTTGATTAAATAAACTAATCATAGGTTGGTTGAGTATTGAGTTCCGCTCAGACTACATGTTGTGTTCACACTCTACAAAGTTGCTCGGATGGGTAATTTCATCATTCCTAGTCAAGATAATTATCAATGGAAAGTTATCAACAAAAAGGAGAAATTTTTTCGAAGTAGATAAAGTTTTATGAAAAATGTTCTATATGAAAATATTCGACGACCACCAAATTAAGGAAATTTACGTTTGTGACGCCATCAATTATTACCATTATTATTTAAAACCGTATTTTTCTCTCTGAACAAAGTAAAAGAGAACTGTAATCTAGTTGGGTTGATGTAGTTCAATTACTTAAAAAAAAGTTTCAAAAAATTCGTTGTTTAATTTTTTTTAAAATAAAGAGTGGGTTCGACTCTTTAAATTTAAAGAGCTAAACTCACTCTTTATTCTTAATTGACAATGATTTCATTTATTAAGTTACAAATTTTAATACTGCACTATAAATTATTCAAATTACATCTGAATTGATTGATCATTAACATATAAAAAAATTATGTTAAATAAGAGATGATGAAAAATTAATAAATGTTCATTGGAAAAAATAAAATAAATGGAGTGTTTGAAAGATATTATTGAGGGAATAATGTGTTTTAAATAGTGATGTGATGAAAAATGTGTGGTTAAAAAATAAAAAAAAAGTTTTGGATGTGATGAAAAATATTATTTTATTGAAAAATGTGTGGTCGAAAATGAATTTTGAAAGAATGTGGATCAAACAGGAACAAAGAATCAAATAGAGATCCTTGTTTAAGAATGTGGGGTTGAACACCAATATAGGTGTCAACACATCATATGTCATATTAAATCAACTATAATTCTTTGTATTAAATTCAACCTGTAAATTAATGTCACCTAGACTTTATGATCTTTTACAAGCAAATAATTTGTTCCAAACCTTTGTATGAAACTTTTTCATAATTTGTCCTTAGATTTTAGCAAAACTAGCAATTTGTTCCGAACCTTTATAAGCAACCCTTTTTAAGTCTCAACATTTTGTTTGTTTTGCATAACTCGTCCCTTTTACATATAATTCCACCAAAATGCTAAGTTCTCAAGGCATAAAGTTGGCAAAGTACTATCCCTAACACTTAACATAATCTTAAAGATAAACGTATGCTTCATTTTTAATAGTAGAAGCGAAAAGAAAAAATTAACGCAAAAATCTTGTCAAAAGCGTGACGATAGAAATTAGTGTGAAATGTTCAAAGAATACGACTATAAAATTATGAAAGCGATTTTTTCAAAAAAAAAAAAAAATTAGTTTACTTGACCATAATCGTGTTTTCCTTCGGAGGTTCCATCCCAGTGCCATATTCATTTTTTTTTTAAAAAAAAATTTACGTATAGGGAATGAAATTTTATGTATTTTTCTGCTTTATTTTTGTATTTATATGTATCAATTAGTTTTATGTTTTCTCCACAAGGATTCGAAATAAAATATAAATCTTTAATTTTTTAATTTTTTTTTTTTCAATTGCCATAGTCCCCCTGCCCCACTCCAACCAAAAATTAAAAAAACCCTAGTCACGCCACTGGTGTTGACCATGAGAACAAAGTTGTTGGATAATCAGAAGTGAAAATTTGGGGTGGACTTTTTAACTTTCCAGTGACATGATTTTACAATCTCAATCTATTTAAAATTGTGAATCCATATCCATAAATTGTCAATATAAAAGTTAAAATCGCACGAATTTAATGTAACTTAAAGTTAGACGTTAAGTAGTTTGACAGTTTTACTATCCAACTTCAAATTGTGTGAAAGTTGTTCGCAATTCTCAAGCGCATATTAAAAAATTTCAATCACGTGCTAAATTCACATATAAATAAGATGAGAATCCAAACCTTAATTTTGAATATTGGGAACCCAAAATCTCACTAATTAAAAGATAGAGAGCCCGCCCCCATTTTTTCCTAAATAGAAATAGTGGGTTGTGGGACATTAATTCCTCTAGTGATGGATGATTTCTAATATGTGGATCACATATATTGCCATGGCCCACCCTTTGATACACATGCAAATTGCTTGTGGCAAACAATTAATCTCATATCATATCGTCCCCAATAAATGACAAAAAAAAAAAACTATATATTCATCAAATGATTAAAATAAAGACATTTTATCAACTTTTATCGAAATTCAATGAAAATCTAATTTTAGCTAAACGAAACATAAATTTAGAAATAATCCCAAAAATCAAGAAATTAATGACAAGTGAAAACTATCGAAATCTTTATATTTACAATGTTAGCAAATAAATAACTATGCAAATAAAAATTAACATGAAAAAGATTTATCCACGTGTAAACTTGAATATATTGTGTACAGGCGTAGTGCAATTATATTGTGAGTCATACAAAATATGTGAATAATAAATATATAATAATTGTAAATCTTACAAAGGTATAAATAAAAGTATATTTAAATATCTTATATTAGTGTTTGAGCTCCATTATTTTTGAAGAATATATTTTGAAATAGTGAATTGATAAAGAATATATATTAAAAAAGAAAGAAATGTTTTTGATTTGCGTATAATATTATTTTAACGAAGAATGTGTAGTTGAAAAGAAAAAAAGAAAAATTTATTTTAGAAAAAATGAGAATTAAACGTCCCCTAAAATTTAAACTTTACCGTTAAGTAAGAAATCTCATACATTAGAATATATCAAATAAAAAATTAACATAAAGAAATTTCTCCACGTGCAAATTAGGGTTCGACCCTACCTAGTTAAAGTATTTTTCAATGTAATCATCGATTATCTCATCCACCCAGCCAAACCCCGCCCCACGAGTTATACGCTATTTCTACGCTCAATGAGACTCCCGTTTAGATTCAAGTTCAACGCGCTAACTGAGACTCCATATCATTATACAACAAAGAGCAGCTGGACTGTGGTCTGTGCACGAACATATAAATACACCAAATGAATCATCCGACAAAAACAACTAATTGGGACCTTAATAAATCGAAAGATTGTCTGTTTTTGATCCAAGAAAATGGTTAAGACAAAGGATTTATCATCTTCTTCACAAAATGAGAACAATGAGGTGAAGTATAAGGGTGTTAGGAAGCGTAAGTGGGGGAAATATGTATCAGAAATAAGGCTCCCCAATAGCCGGGAGAGAATTTGGTTAGGGTCTTACCAAACGGCCGAGAAGGCGGCCAAGGCGTTCGACGTCGCCTTGTTCTGCCTCCGCGGCTGCCACGCAAAGTTTAATTTCCCACATGATCCACCCAACATTGCCGGCAGACAGTCACTCACTCCCGCAGAAATACAAGTTGTTGCCCAACAGTACGCTAATAACAGTAGCAGCACTAATCACCAGCCACCAACAGGTACTTTTATTTGATACATGATAAATTTATTTATTTATTTATTTATTTGCTTAAAGTATTAGAGAGACGACAAATTTATATATTTAAATTTTATCTTTTGACGACAGAATTAGAGGATGAATCGCCATCATCAAACTCGGAGGGGGCCGGGACAATGGACTCGATCGACTGGTCATTCTTGGATATGTTAGACTCGAATGATCATGCTGGTAATGTTTCAGATTTTGGATTATTTCCTGAGCCTGGCGATATGTACATTCCACCAAATTTTACCTACCACGACGATAATGAGGATGTTCATGGCAATGAAGATATCGGGGGACACTTTTCATCTTTTCTTTGGAACTTCTAAGAATAAGACATATAAATAATAAGATTAATAAAGCATGTTTGGCTTAGCTTAAAAGCCGGCTTTTGAGCAGTATCAAGTGCGATATTACCGAAAATAAACTGCTTCTTTGCAGAAGAAGCAATGCCAAGCATGCTCTTTAGTTTGCTAATTAGGGGTTGGGAAATTATTAGCTGGCCGCGATGATTTTTTACATCTTTCCGGTTATACTTCCTGTATTTTTTTTGCCGGGAAGTTACTTTAATTGTCGCGGATGGATTGCTAAGTTTTTCTAGGACGTATTTAATATGTAGTACTAGACATTGTGTCCAGTATTATACGATCTAGTTAAGGAATACGTATTATATTTTGTACTGCTATATATATTTTTAATAAATGATCCTTGTTAGAATTTGTCAATGTATTGTCCGCGTCATTTATCAGAAATTGATTGTTCATTGTGTGTTTCCACCCGAACTACATTCATGGAAAGAAAATAGTTCCCAAAATGTTAAGAGCACGTTTGGACTACAAGAGAAAATAATTTTACTTTTGACATATATAGTTGACAATTTGGTGAGGACACAAAGGTGGGCATGGGGTCATGGGGCCATTTTTTATATTTTTTTATCTCAATTTTCAAAATCAGTATAGGATATATATATTTTCAAAATCAGTCAAAATATTATATTTTTAATACCATTTTGAAATGTTCACAATCTACTTTTTTACATCGTTAATGGCACGTGAAAAGGCCAACCTACGGTTTATCAAAATAGATCGTTCCAAACTAGTATTTGGATAATTTCGATAATATGTTAACTTTAAAAATCCTCCGACAATCACACGCTAGTCGAATTCACAAATTGTATGGGATATGACTTTAAAAAATTTTGAAATTTTACATCCGAAAAAGTCATACTCCATGTAAATTTTTTAATGTAAACTTACAATGGATACGATTTTTTTTGGATTTAAATTTTCAAATGTAAAACTTCTTACAACTTTTTTACAAGTTTGATTATGTCCCCTTACATAAAATGTTTGTGATCGTCCCTGGTTGACATGACCAACTTTTGAAAAACGAGTTAAATTTATTAATGGCTACCCAACTTATACTTGGTATCATCATGACCACTCAATTTAATTTTGTCTCATCATGGCCACCCAACTTTATATTTTGTGTCATCACGATCATCCAATTTGATTTTATTTCACTATGGTAATCCAATTTCATATAACGTTTCACTATTATCACCCAATTTCATATAATATTTCACTATGGCTAGCAAACTTCTTTTCACTATTTTCATTAATTTTAAAAAGGGTAGAACGATAATTTTGCATTATATATATAATAAATTTAAAACAAATTAATCTAAAAACTTGTTTAAAAAAATAAAAAACTTATTTAAAAAAAGGTTACTTAAAAAATAAAACAAAATAAAAACTTATTTTTTTTAAAAAAAAAATGTTACTTAAAAAAAAGTTATTTAAAAAAAGTTACTTAGAAAAATAAAATAAAAAATTATTTAAAAAAAGTTCCTTAAAAAATAAAATAAAATAAAATAACTTATTTAAAAAAATGTTTTTTAAAAACTTATTTTAAAATAAACGTTTTTAAAATTTTAAAAACCTTTTTTTTTTGTTTTTTTTTTAATTTATTTTATATATATAATACAAATTTATCATTTTATCTATTTTAAAATTAGTGAAAATTGTAAAAATAAATTGGGTGGCCATGGTGAAACTTTATATGAAATTAAGTGGTCATAGTGAAACACTATATGAAATTGGGTGGCCATAATAAAATAAAATAAAATTTGGTAATCATAGTGAAACAAAATCAAATTGGATGACATTGGTGACACTAAGTATAAAGTTGGGTGGTTATTGATGTATTTAACCCTTTGAAAAACTCATTGTATAAAAATCAAAGCTCCAAATTATAATTTCTATAAATAAGTTGACACGGAATTCAAATACAATATTAAGAGTATGTTTAGTGATTTCTTGAAAAGCGTGTAATTAAAAAGTGGAAAAATTTTAGATTTACATGCAAAATTATTTTATTGAAAAAATGTGTTGTAATTTTACTCAAAACTTTTTTAACTTTATATAGAGAATGGGGTCAAATAGGAACTAAATATCAATTCTTGTAAAAATTTAAACTATACATGATTGTATAAATAGACGTGATCAAATTTCGTTGCCTAAGAGTATCGACAACGGAGTTTTCATAAGAGAATTTTCATCGTAGTTTTGGACTTTCCTAAAGGAAAATTGGCCACCATGGTCCTTTTTTGTTGTGGTACCCAAAAAAAAAAAAAAAAAAAAAAAAAAAAAAAAAAAAA
>CAIGRN010176699.1:19268-41002 GCA_903798345.1 Fraxinus anomala
AAAAAAAAAAAAAAAAAAAATGAAATTGTTTCGTCAGAGGAAGCCAGGTTTGGACAAACCCTACCAAAACATGTCATTTTCGTCCAATTATAAATTGAATTGTTTATTCTAACAAAAGCAACTCATAATTCACGCGTTAATTGACTTTTAACTTTAAACTTAAAAAATAAAAATCTAGCTGGCTATAGGGTGTTTCTATTGACTTCAATTCGCAATTCACGCATCAAAAAATGCTTCATGGAAATTTGAATTCACATTACATGATATATTGCCTGGATAAAGCCATTGTACAGTGAATATTGTCAGGAAATGGTGTCAGGGGTGAGATGACAGACTGTGATTGACAGTATTAAAATTATTTTTTCGTCTAATTGTCAATCACAGTTTGTCAGTGTGAACCTAATAAAATGTCCGATAAAATTTCTTGCCGTTGTAGCATGATTGTTATTGTATTTAAACAATTTTTGAAAGTCCAGAGACAAAATAGGAATCGGTAGCCAGTCAAACCTCAAAAAATTTACAAATTTTAAGAAAAAGTATGTAGAAGCCCATGTAAATCAGCCATCGTTGCTTCGATGACTACTGGCCAACGGATAACCAATCAAAGACGTTAAACATTACAAATCTTTTCTTAGTTGAAGATCTCGGATAATTTTTTTTACTTTGACAAATACGTTAGCGTTAATATTAATGTAACTCATACGTACATGGTACATCACTTTAGGGTTTAACATAAGTTGACATTATGTTGAGGTAGCGTGTTGAAGTCGTCACTAGATCAGCCATAAATTCTATCTTATAATGTTGAAAGCTCAATTATTGAGCTTTTATTGAGCTTGCTATTGAAATATGGTCGAGAATCTCATGTGCCTCATTCACTCTTGGTTGATACTAGTCATGATTTTTTTTGTCTTGTCGCCAACATGAATCATCTCCAACTTTCCTCGACACGAACTACTTTACTACTTGTTTAGTTCAGTTCAAAATATTGATTAAATCTAAGTCAAATATTACGAATAATTTTAATCAAAATTTTCATGGGATCCACAATTTTTCAATCACACATTTTATCAATTTTTATCAAAATTTACTAAAAGTCTGATTTTTATCAAAACCAAACATTGGCTAAATATATGTTATACCCTTATGCCCATGTTTGAGCTCCATTATTTTACATTATAATGAGAAGAATGGTAATTTTTTAGAGAATGTGTGGTTAAAAAAAATGATTTAGATTTACATGTAATATTATTTTATTGAAAAATATTTGATTGATAAGAAAAAATGAAAAAATGAATTTTAATTTAACGGAGGACAAACAAGAATATATTTCAATTTAAAAAATATATAATAAAATGAAAGAAAAAAAAAATGAGAAAAAGGTCAAGGAAACCTAAGATTGAGATTGTGAGGTTCGTAGTAAGGTGGAACAATAAGGAGCCAAAACCAAAGAGTAGGGGAGAATAATGGATGGTCTTTTACGAGCAAATAATGAATTGTCAAATGCTATAAAAGCGAAATGTTGAAAATTTAAATGGTAAGAAACCCGGGCTACAGTTTTTGTTATTTTTATAAACGAGAGGATAAATAGCAGCATCATTGCATGTCTCCTAACTTTTTTTCAAGCGACTTTTTTTTTTTTTAAATGTATGATTAAAAAATAGAAAAAATTATGGATTCAAGTATAAAATTATTTTATTGAAATGTGACATTTTTTTAGAATGTATGAATAAAAAGTAAAGAAAATTTTTGGATCCGCGTATAAGATTATTTTATTGAGAAAAATGATTTATTAATATGTGTTTAAAGAAAAATGGATTTTTAAAGAAAACTCTACCTAATAGAGTCTTGGCCCATGTTTGGTCTAGATTAAAATTTAGATTTTAATATAAGTCAAAATCAATAGTTAATTTTAATCACGCATCTTATTGGACACATAACTTTTCAACCACACATTTCATCAATTTTTATCAAAATTTGTTAAAAATCTGATTTTAATCCCTACTAAATAGGAGTTTAGTAGCAAACCAAGCTTCAATCTATTTTGAGGGTTAAAATTGTCAAAACACTATTACATCTTTCCTCCACTATAAAATAATGGGTAATTATATTCACGCCATAATTTTTATCTTTTGCATCACTTTTTAATTGCAGTTTTTTAAATATTTGCTCATTATAGTATTTAAGCCCCTAACGATTTTTCATATCATCCTTATCTTCAACTTTTTATTAATTAACATATTTTACACTCTCAATTTGGTAGGAATTAAAATCAGATTTTTAATAAATTTTGATAAAAGTTGATGAAATGTGTAGTTAAAAAGTTGTAGAACACATAAAATATATGATTGAAGTGAATTATTGACTTTGATTTTGATTAAAATTTAGATTTTAATCGATACCAAATAAAGCATTTGATTATAATTTTATGTCCAAAAATTCGTTGAAATTGCTTAAAATAACTCATTTTTCCATCATATTTTTAAAAAGTAAAGAAATAAAAGTCCGAAAATATTTTTCCTCTTTTTAAAGCATGAAAACAAAATATTTCGATATAAATCATCATCAAGTACGAGAGTTACTAGTTAATGGAAGGTGGAAGATAAAAATTCGACTAAAAAAATTAAGGAAATAATTGCTACAATGAGCAAAGATTGAGGAGCTTAATTGTAATTAAAATGTATTGTATCAAATAAAAATTAAAGAAAATTATAGCAACGATCCCTAATCTTTCACTTTTTGTAGATTTTACCTTAACATTTACTTTGTACCCCACATTCCCCAAACATTTAAAAAATATGCACTTGGGATTCAAATAGATGGAATTTGACCGTTAGTTGAATTGAAAAGTCAAAATGGTACTTTACATTTTCCTTACATTAAATAAGTTAAAAAATTAAATTAAAAAAACCAAAACAAAAAAATAATAATTCTGCCCTACTCACCCCACCCACACCCATATGCACGCCCATCCATTTTCATCTTCTTCTTTTCCTTGCCGCCAACGACCACGATGCCATAACTCTCTTCTATATCCCAAGCTTGCTACATCTTTTCTTCCACCTACAATTGCCCACCCCATATTTAGGGATGGCAACGGGGCGGGGGGTGAATTGCCCTGTCCCGCCAAGCAATTCCCCTCCCTGTTTTTACCCCGTTACTCGTTTAAGGCGAGGCGAGATCCTTACCCCGTTTAGTACCCCGTTTAATTTTTTTTTTAAGTTTTTGATAATTTATTTTATTACCCCATTCAGTAGATTTAGAGAAATAATTTTAGTTGTCATTTTCTATTAAAAATAATGAAAATTTTCATTTAAAGTATTTAATTTATAAAAAAATTTAAACTAGGCGGGGCGCACGTTACCCGTCCCCACCCCGAATACTCAATGAGCGGGTTATCCCCGCTCTGTTCGAGGCGAGGCCCGCGGGTATTAGATTTCTCGGATTTTTTTGTCATTCCTACCCATATTCATCATCTTCTCCAAACTGTTGTAGATCTAGTGGCTAATAAACTTGTAGCAAAAGCTGCTAAATCATAGATATGGAACATGGGTACTATGCAGATGAAAGACGAAATGAGGCAATTGAAGGATGAAATCAACGATCATTACAGTCAAACATGAGCTCCAAATCAAGCAATTTCCTAAGCGAGGAATGGTAGTGGAGAGTAATCTAGAGGAGACTCAAGATTTGAATTTGGGCAGTGGCTGAAAGGTAGATGAATGGTGGTGGATTTGGGATGTGTTTTTGGGCTGTGGCTGAAGGCAGGGAAATGGTGGTGGATTCGGAAGGTGGTTGAAGGCAATGGAATGGTTGTGGTTTTGGGCGGTGGTTGAAAGGCAGGGAAATGGTAGTAGATTTGAAAGGTCGTTTTGGCTGTGGATGATTAGTCGTCGGCATGGAGGCTGTGGTGGTACCGGCAGCTATAGGAAGAAGATGAAATTTGGGTTGGGTTGGGTTGGGTTGAGGGTGCGGTGGGTGGGTGGGTGGGTGGGGTGGGAAATATTGATGAAGGGATTGTTTTTTTTATTATTTAATTTTTTAACTTATTTAACGTAAGGAATACGAAGTACAATTTTGCCCTTTATGATTTGGTCAAAATTGATTAAAATTTGGACTTCAGGTGCATATTTTTGAAAGGTTTGAAACTGTTAGTGGTACAAAGTGAAATTTAGAGTAAAGTTTATAAAAAAATGAAAGGTTAGAGATCGCTACTGGAATTTTCCCTAAATAATAATGCAGAATTACGATTAAATATTTGATCCTCATTTGAAACATGTTAACAATATTTTTGGACGAAAACTATGATTAAAGATAAGATTTTCTGATTAATGAAATGTTAAAAATAAGAATGTGATAAACCAAAAAATAAATAAAATTTAATAACCTTTAATTTAATTCGTGGAATATTCCCTAACTTTTTATTTTGGTGCAAAAATCTCCCTAAATCACTCAAACGTTGCAGAACACTCCCATGTCATCTATACCAGTTAGTTTAGGCATTAAAAACAGTAAAAATAGGCAATATTAATAAAACCTTAAAAGATATTTCAATCTCTTCAAATTCAAACATTCACTTAAGGCCTTTATTCGTTTGAGAAACTAATTGAGAGAGAAACCAACATGCGATTGCAGCGTAGATGCTCCAAGATTCGAACAAAAAAAAAAAAATCAGCAATTTGTTCACTGGAGTATCTGCACGCCATTCTGTTGTATTATGCTATTCTGCAATTCTATACTATGCTGGTTTGGAAGGTTAGAAATAATTTTGCACTCCACAAGTTTTGACGGTGTTTGTTGTTGCATTAAGTTCTGATTTTAGTGTTTTATTTTAGTATCTGTTTGTTAAAGTCTATTTTTATTGTTGCGTTATGGGATTACTAATTGTTTATTTTGATGTTAATGTCTTCATTATGCTCGTTTCCTTTGCTAATTTCTAGTGGTTAAGGTCGATTTCAAGTTATTTTGCATAAAGTTTATCAATCCATGGTTATATTCCGCATAGATTACCATTTTCAAGGTTGTATTCGAAAAAGTTTACCGGTTTCAGGGTAGTATTTCACAAAGTTTACCAATTCTAAAATTGATTTGCACACATACGTTTCACCAATAGACATATTGTTCTTCTTCCTCAATACACATGAAAATTCAGAATCAAAATATCAAGAAATTAGAAAAGTTGAACTAAAAAATAAAGTAAAAGACTTCTTTGTACAACACTAGGGAAAAATCAAATACAAGCAACACCAACCTCCAATATCCAAATAACAACAAAACTAAAAAGTCTAATTTCTACAATCCACTACCCATATCACAACAGAACCACAAAGCAATCTATATAATTCACTGTCCACATCACAACAATATCACAAAATAATTTTCACCTTTCACTACCCACTTATATAATATCAATTTCTTTATTTTGGTTGAATTGTGGCGTTCTTCCATTTAAATGGACGGTGGTTCCTCAAACCAATGTGGCCTATGTGAGTGTCGGGATCTGAAAAGACTAGAATTCCTTTGAACGTTTATTGATATTGATATTGATATTGATTTTTTTTTTATTGTTTTTAGTTTCTAAATGGATGGATATAGAAGGCACGTGAGTATCCCGCAATGTTTGGTATGATTTATGGGGCTTTGCACTAAAATGAAAGGTTAGGGAGTATTCCACAAAACAAGCAAATATTAGGGGGTATTGTGCCTATTACCTTAATTTTTATTTGAAAAAAAGTTATCATCATAGACAAAATGTATTAATTAATGAAAGAATGTAGATAAATCACAATACAAAAAAATTGAATATAAGTTTAAACATTAGTCCATCAAACAGTGAATGCTATATGAAAAACAGTAGGGTTGAATATGGTTCAGTTTTGGACGGTTTGTGACAAATTATTTATCAAAAAAGAAGAAAATTTGGATAAATTGATCTAAAAATTTTGATGAAATTTAAGAAAATTATTAGTAGAAGGAAAAGAAATGTGAATTTGAATTAAAATTTAGATTTAATTATCTACTCAATTGTAATGGACGATAGATGAATATGATTCAACAACAATTGATCAAAACTTCGCCCAATACGAGGGTTTTGTATTCACAATTATGATGATCAATGGGTATTTGAGTATGATTTAATCGATTATTGGGATGAATATTTGTATATTTAAGTATTGAGTTTAAATGAAATACGTTTAATATGGATGTATATTTTTAATAAAGATGTAATTAATTTTAATTGGATTGAATAAATTATATTAATTTATTTTCAATTTTTTTGTAAACGGTTTGACGGTTTGCAAATATTGAAACTTAAATCAAACAATTTCGAAAGCAATTTGATTTGGTTCAAATCAAAACATTGACGGATCCACGTGGATCCAAATCAACTACTTCACAAAAGAGATTCCAATTCAATTTTACAATTTGACAGTTTCTTTGCTTAGTCCTAGAAAACAGTTCGGGGATGGAAGAAATTTGAAGGAGAACCTCTTTTCTACTAGGGCGATAAGTTGGGGACAAACTCTGCAAATTTTCCTTGCCGAAAAACATACCGATCGGTACAGAAACCGGTTCCACCTCCTCTTGCTTTTGTCGAATCTCAACATTTACAGTTTATTCCATCTGACAGTTTTCTCGCTCTCACTCCAAGATTCAGGTATTGTACTTCTGCTCAGTACACTCACCATCTCCACCGGATCTGTTGCAAGGGATAATGTGCAACTTCGAGTTGTCAATTATATCCTTTATGGAAATGGCAAACCAATTCCAAGAATTCAAAACTAGCTATTCAATGTCATTTTCTAAAGAAACTAGTTAATTTGTAATAATATCAATTCAATTACCTATTTTAGGTTGTTCTGTCTGAAATTCAATTTTCATTCAGTACCCATATTTTCTTATTCAAGAGCTATTAAAGTCATGTTCTAAAGAAACTAATCAATCTCTAATTGTATATTAAATATTTTAATTAAGTTGCCACATTTTTCAGAGATAAGTGCATGCAAAACTAGCTATTTAATGTCATGTTATAAATATTTAAGCACAGCATTGCTTATTTATCAGTTCGCAGGACTATAATAGTGGTAATATTTGTTGGGAATTATTTCCAAATGGCTGGGGAAGAGAGGTGGTGCATGGTGACGGGTGGGAGAGGCTTTGTAGCACGGCATTTGGTGGTAATGTTAATCAAATACGAGATGTTTAAGGTCCGTATAGCAGATTTGGGTCCCCGCATTTTATTGGATCCTGAAGAGGAGAACGGTGTTCTCGACGAGGCCCTGAGGTCTGGCCATGCTCATTACATCTCCACAGATCTTCGTGACAAATCCCAAGTGCTTAAAGGTCTTATTTTTATTATTGCCTACTATGTTTAATATCTGAATTGTTTGTTTCTTTGAGTTTTCTTTAGTTCTTTATGTTTTACATGTTTGATGGATGCGGCGATTATTGCTAGTCTTGTTAAGATGGAATCATCCTTCTCATGCATTAGATGTATATTGAACTGGCATGTGGGATTGGATCAAGGTTTCAGGCTAGAGCCTTGAGCCAATAGTATAGGTTGGAGGTAAAAAAAGTTCTGAGGAGGTGACTTAAAAACAATCTCCACCCTCCCTACATCCACCCCGTTTCACCAACTGTGACCCTGCATCTAAGAATTTTCTGTTCACATGAGAGATTATTTGTTTCTAAAGATTGCTTCCAAAGTTGTTAATAGCAGTCAGTCACTATGCTACCTTTAACCTAACAGTACTCTTTAAAATTTTTTGAAATTATAATACTTTGGAATTAGGATAGTGTATGAGACATTTGATGGGATTCAGATTTCATAGCAATGATTGCTTATTGAAAATTTGTAAAGGGGTTGTTCCTTCCCATTGCTGGTCTATCTATTTCTTGGACATCTGGATTCTCAAGTGTGTCATTCCACACTTCATCAAGACTTTGATGAGCACAATTATTTTATTAATTTATTTGTTATTTTAGTGTGTGTGAGGGGAGCAGTTGGAGAAAGGGCATAAAATTTTAATTGGATCATGTGTATTTATTCACGATTTTCTAGTAGAAAATACTTCCAGGAAACTGTATTTATTGAATATTTGATAGTAAAAAATAATTAATGAAATTTGAAGCAAACACAGGGTACACTAGTTTCTAAATCCCAGGGGATGAGTGTTAATTGGTGTTTTGACTTGGCTAGTTATTGATTTTGATTTCTCTCTGCAGTGGAAGTTGATGAGTTCAATGCTTCAGTTAGAAGTTTGATATAACGTTTGAACATTTCTGGGTTATCCATGTGTTTGTGCAGCTTGCGAAGGAGTGGAAGTTGTTTTCCATATGGCTGCTCCTGATTCATCCATTAATAACCATCAGCTCCATCACTCTGTCAATGTACAGGGTATTTGAGATTTCTGAGAGCTCAATAAAGAAATATACTCTCTATGCTTCTGAAAGACTCTAGCCTTATCAACTCCGCGTTTATTTTTCTTTATCATACTGCAACAGGAACCAAGAATATTATTGACGCCTGTATTGAGCTAAAAGTAAAAAGACTTGTGTATACTAGTTCTCCAAGTGTGGTCTTTGATGGTGTTCACAGAATATTTAATGGGGATGAATCATTGGCTTATCCTGCTAAGGTATTGAACTGCGTTGACTTAATATCACAACAATATTGGCATTATCTTTATATCAATGATCAAGAGGGATCATTAAAAGTACTCAGATTATTATGTCAATTTTGGCTTCCTCTCTCTGTATTCATCACTAGTTGACACCGCATTTCAAATAAAGGAAGACATCATTTTCATTTAGCTATCTCTATTCCTCTATTCCTTCTGTTTTTATTTGGATCAGATGGGATGTAGTGTCTCCACATAATTTCACTATATCATATCACTTGGTGATGTAAGAAAACAAAGACTTGGATGCCCTTCTCCTGGACTAACTTTGTTCTGCATCATACAAATGAAGCTTAATCTGATTTTGAGTCATGTGACTAGTCATTGATGCACCTTTATCAAAATAATTATTATTTTTTGTTCATTTTTCAGCACAATGATTCGTATTCTGCTACGAAAGCTGGAGGTGAGGCCCTAGTTATCAAATCAAATGGTTTGAATGGACTTCTAACATGCTGCATTCGACCTAGCAGCATTTTTGGTCCTGGTGATAAGCTACTTGTTCCATCTTTAGTTGCTGCAGCAAGGGCTGGGAAATCCAAGGTTATTGTTTTGCTTGTTCTTGTATTGTTACTATTGTTATGCTTATTCGTGTATTCTTACTTTGTCACACATTGATTTTCCTTTTGAATGGAGTTATTTATCTGACAGCAATGAAATTAATTAAGTTTTGATTAGCTTAAAGTGAATGCATGAGACTAGTCTGTTTTGCTTTTCAGATTTCAGTTCTGTGAGGTTCCTTTGCATGAAATTTATATTTGGCGATGCTCATTCCTGGCAATAACTCTACTTCTCCTTACCAAGTGTAACTTGTCTATTTTGCCTTTTATGCCATTGTTATTTTGTACTTATTTTTGTAGTGCTTTAAAGTGTTTTTTTTTTTTTACTTGCATATCCAGACAATTTTGGTCATTTTCTCTGATGGGTTACTGTGAATTGTCCAGTTTATTATTGGAGATGGAAATAACATGTATGATTTTACTTACGTGGAGAATGTGGCACATGCTCATATATGTGCTGAACGAGCCCTGGCATCAGAAGGGACAGTAACAGAAAGAGCTGCTGGTCAGGTAACATTTGTTTCTTTCAAGGCATAAAGTTGATTGTTACCATTTCAGTTGATCAAAGCCTCATATAAA
Source organism: Fraxinus anomala (assembly GCA_903798345.1). Classification (NCBI taxonomy): domain Eukaryota; kingdom Viridiplantae; phylum Streptophyta; class Magnoliopsida; order Lamiales; family Oleaceae; genus Fraxinus; species Fraxinus anomala. The sequence goes on from CAIGRN010176699.1 coordinate 29,089, forward strand.
TGTATATATTTCTAGTCCAATTATTCATGTTAAAATGGTGAGTAGCAGCGTGGGAAGAATCAATTTGCCATTTATGTTTTTCTTTCCTTGCATCTTGTTTTACTGTTGATAATCGGTTGTTATTTTGGGATGTATATCAAGTTGTCAGCCAATTAATGGGAGTGCGTTACTCATGTTCTTGAAGTGTATCTAGGAGTGTCTAAATAGAGTACTTTTAAAAGACGGGCATTCCAAAAAAATTCAGAAGAATCCCAGATTTTTAGAATAGTTCACCGACATTTTTCACAAATACTTTATAGAGCATACGAGGGATTTTTAATATATGTTTTCTAGAAGTATTAATGAATTCACATGATTGTAAATATGTGCCTCAATAGATAAATTTTTAATTGAATTTCCTTTGCAGGCATACTTTATTACCAATGCGGAACCAATCAAATTTTGGGAGTTCATGTCTCTTATTCTTGAAGGCCTTGGTTATGAAAGGTACTCTTATTCTTTCTTAAGGGAAGTTCAATCCTTTGTTATTTGAGTATGAAGCCTGCTTACTTCCCTTGGGTTAGCACGTGTCTTTTTCTGGTCTGTCAGAAGGAATTAAGTGTTCCACTGTAGGTTTCAGTGTTTCAATGGATAGAGAAGTATTTTATCTGATCTTGCTAATCGAAGTATTGGAAGTGGTCCTACAATGGTCAATTCTAAACTAGTAGTTTTAAGCAGCTTATCAGCTCATTGCAAATGGGTGTTACTTGTTAGGATAGATGCTTTGACTTGGTATGAAAGCTGATTGTGGAGCTATTGGACAAGTCTCACGCATTGATTTTGTTAATAGAATTCAGGTTTCCCAGTGCCATTATTTCTCCTCTTCATATCTTGGTTCTTGATTGTGCGATGGTTTCACTTTGTTACTCCAGAACTAGTATATATGCTATGGTGTCCCATGCACCAGCATCATTTGGATATGGATGCTATATTAAGGAAAAAAACTAAAATATTATTCTCTCTCTATTTTCTATGAGCATATCTGTTTTTTCCCTTAACTCTGTTAGGATCTGTAACTCTGTTGTCTTTTGTTTCTTAGAGTGTTAATTTCCATGTAGAAATTTATAATTACCAACATATGCTATCTATATTTCTGATTTTATATAGTATGCAGGCCAAAAATAAAGATTCCTGCTGCTGTTATGATGCCAATTGCATATATGGTGGAGTTAATTTATAAGCTTTTAGCCCCTTATGGGATGAAGGTTCCACAGTTGACGCCTTCGAGAATTAGACTTTTGTCTTGCAGCCGGACATTTGATTGTTCTAAAGCAAATGATCGTCTTGGCTACACACCAATTGTACCACTCCAGGTCCTTTTTATGACCCTCCATTTGGCAACATTTTTAAATCATTTACAAAATTGTCAAACTTCATTCACACATTTTAATGGAACCATAAGTAGTATCTGCTTATCCATCACTCATTTCTGTCTACTTATAAATTCTTTCTAAACAAAGTATAAATAGTTCTATGCTGCGAGATTGTCACGCTTCTGAAGATTGGATAGATTGATCTTTTATGCAGCCAAAAAAAATCTAATTTTGTCGAACATATGTAAATAAGTGTAGCCTTATATCGCTTTATTTGATTGCTTCCTGCACACATATTTAATAGAAGGAAATCTTAAACCTCCTCCAGTACCCACAAACACTAGCATGAGCTTCCGGACAATATTTTCTCTGATATTTGATTGAGTTTGTCAAAGACGTATTAAAAACTTTGGTGGCAGAAAATCTGTTGGTGCTTCTATGAGTCATTATTTGTGATGATTTTTTTTTTCAATGAAAATTAATTGTTTGCAGGAGGGCCTTAGGAGGACCATTGAATCATACCCACACTTGAGGGCCGATGTTCCAACCACAAACAATAGGCCATCGAAAGCTGCCTTACTTCTTGGAAATGGGAAGGGTATCAATTTATTCTCACTGTAGCTCTTATTCTTTCTTCACTTGGTGCAAAATGTTATACTTATTTTAGTATTCAGTTCATATGGTGTCGTTACTTATCTCCAGTATTGTCGTTAGTCAACCGCTAGGACATGTTACCACTGGTATGCATTTATTTGTCAGGATATAATAGTGACTTAGACTTCTGAAAACTATATGATTCAATTTCAGTTCCACAACATGTCATGGAAAATGAAGCTCAAGTCGATCATGTAGAATGGTTTATGACCTCAACTGCACCTGGGGATTCTTCCCCCTTGTTATCCAAAAATTCCAATGTTAATACTTTGTATGGATTCTCTTTGGTTAATTGGTTGGTTGCATTAAAGTTACCAAGGAAGTGTTAATAGACTAAGCCCCTGTTTGATCTTCATTTTTTTTCAAAATAGATTTTTCTCTCTCTTCTTTTCAACCACATTCTTCAATAAAACAATATTATACGCAAATCCAAAACTTTTCCTTATTTTTTAACTACACATTCTTCATCAATCTACTATTCCAAAATGCATTATACACCAAAAATGCAGCTCAAACAGGGCCTAAGATATAAAAAGTTTATCTTGATCTAGGATATGATCCTATGGTTGTGGTGCTAATAAATTAAGGACTGAGGACATGAAGAGTTCTGGAATGTTAAGAATTTATGTAAAAAGAATAATAAGCAAGATTCAAGAATGATGTGGTCTGTTTGGATGTGATGTGACGAAGTGAGTGAAAAGAAAATGCGTTAGGAAAGGAATTCTATGGAAGATGGAAGCATATATTGGAATGGTTTGAAAGCTCAACTAATCATGAGCAGGGAAGGAGCTTGGTGGTTGAGATGAAAGGAAATATGATAGCTTACAAGTTCTTTTATGTTGCTTTGTTATCATTGCAAATAGCATGCAGTTTTTCCTATTGTTCATTTTTCTGCTCATATAGGTTGATGAAACATATTAGATGGGCATTATTCCTTGTAGTTATTTTTGGGTTATGTTTCGGTAGCTTTATTTTGAGCTTGCTCCCCCTTGGCCAGACTTCCGATATTTGATTTTTGCTTACATAAATTAAAATTAACATGTAAATTATGACTATATTGTTGGATTCTTGAATGTGTTTCACAAAATTATCACTATATGATGACATTTGCAGTTGCTGACACGCTTCTTTGGAGGAATAAAAAGCAAACACTAACAGTACTGTTGATCTTGGCTGCATTTTTCTTCAATTTTATTGCAACTGGATATACCATTATAACTGCGGTTTCCAAGCTTCTGCTGGCAGCATCAATTTTCCTTTTCATCCATGCCAAGTTACCAGAGAGAGTGTATATATGCCAACTTTCTCTCTTTCCGTTCAAGCAATTATTTTGAGCTTTTGTATGGGTTTATCATGGAATTAGATAACCATAAGGACGTATACATTTCAGCTATGGTGTTAAACAAAGGGATGAATTCCGTGGCTCGTCTGTTTGGTGACCGATATGAGTGTGATGAATAAAAGAGACTAAAGAATACTTGATTAGAATGCAAATCCATTTGATTTTTCTTAATCTACAATATGCACTACAATATTTTTATTTGTATCTAGGTTGCAAGTTTCTTGTCCGAAAGAGAATATTAGCATCACTTTTATAGGACATCTACATAATAAGAAGTATTAGGAATGCTCATGATGGCTGTGTTCGTGCAGATTGGGATATAAAATTGAAAAAATCCAAGAGTCAAAATTTCACATTTCAGAAGATAAGTCTCACCAATTTGCTATGTCAGTAGCGTCGGGGTGGAACTCTACAATAATTTGTTTAAAATCACTTTGCAAAGGAAGAGACTGGATACTTTTTCTTAAGGTAATATCATTATTAGCGTTTTAATTGCTTTGCACACTTCATGGAAACTTCACTGTATCTGCATTTTTTCCTTCATTTATTTGTTACAAAGATGTTTAAGGAAGTTCTTTTAAAAGCTTTAACTAAAGATATCCATGTGTATGCAACGAGCTTATGTAGAATTCTGGATGGGTAAAGATTGGATAGAGAATGGTTTGCATAATGGGCTGCAATCCAGTGATTGAGGGTATGGTATCTTCAACACTAGGAAAATAACTCATTCATACCAAGTTGTTGAATGTGACATCAATACCTAATGCCCTTTGATATTTCACTCAAAATGTTGGTTAGATTTCTTCACTTGGTCAACTATTGAGTTTGTTTAACGTCTTTCATTCTCACAATCCACGTTTCTTCTATGCTTTACATTTCTTTGTTCCTAGTTTGGAGTAACACTTTGGAATTAAGAGTTCGAGATTAAGTAGAACTAAGATGAAATGCATGGAATGTGACAAGGACATAATGCATAAGAGTAGAGGGGATTGGATGAAATGAAGTGTCATGGGAATCTTATGTGATTGGAGTACCTAACCCTTTAATGAAGGAGGATTTGATGAGGACATAATACACAAGATTACAGCGGATTGGACTGGATTGATGTGTCTCGTGCAGATATTATGTGGTTGGAAGAATGAAGATACTAAGTTCCGCCTTTAAAATAGAAGTTTTATGGCATGAAATATTGGATAAGTTCTTTTTTACGATATTGATTATTGAGCAATTAAATAATAAAATGCTCATAGGATGAATATATCATAATGAGAAGATTAAAGTGGATATGTGATAATTATAGATTAGATAAACTATGAGGGAGGTGGCATTAATTGTGGATAAATTCAGAGTCATTAACTTGGATGGTTAAGGTGTGTCTTCTGTAAATGGAAAGACGCTATCATTCATTGGGAGCAATGCAATCCCAATAGATCATGTTAGGAGAGTGATGACTAAACCAAAAGTAACATGAACCCATGGTGGCTTTTCTAGAAGAGGTAGCTTTAGATTGAATGGACATGGCAAATTTCTTGGGAGAACACTTTAGGAGAGTAATTTGCTTTGAAGTAGAATGAGTGGGGTATATACTGTGCACCATCATCATGGATACAGGCATTGCACGCTGATGTTAATTTTATAAATCCATGAACTGCCTGTAAGTCGAGCTAATGGAAAATGATAATAGGAGTAGGATTAAAGTAAATTGGTGACTCTCAGGTTCTCACCAGCAGAAAGAACAATAAAAACTTGTAGTCACCTTGTTCACTTTTTTTTTTATGAAGCACTTCTATAATGCATTTACTGTAATTGGGATTTCATCAACCAATCTTTTTCTCATTCTGAATCTGGTTGTGGAACAGGTTGTTCTCTCTCTATTGGCTCTCAGTATCCTTGGAGCTGTTTCTTTTCACAATATGTTTGTTATAGGTATGCACTCTCTGTTTGTGTGTGAACATGTCATTCAGTTTATCCAGTTGTATGCAATTGACATTTTGAATCATTTTGATTTAATGGTTCTGTAAGTGTATATTTTGTGTCTGTGCATGTATACATGTGTTTAGTGAGGGTGCCAAATAAACTCTGAAGTGAAGTCCAAGATCTCACACCAGTTGCCATTTGGTTATTGTCTTTGAACTGTGCAGGAGTTTCCATTGCCTTTCTTGCTTTTGTCGGGTATGAGAAAAAGGAAGAAGAGATGGATAAATTGATCCTAAAGATTTTCTCACTTGGTTGGAAATTGAAGTCTTGTAATTCTGGAAAAACTTCCGACTCAAAAAAACTGCAATAATTGTTAAGTTAACATGGGGAGCTGTTCCTATTCATCATGAGCTTGGGGCTACTCCGTCGCTTTCAAATTCTTCCAACTGTAGGCATTGGATGCTTCGTGTTTTCTTCTGGAAATGAAAGAAATATGCTGGATGATCACTACATTTTCTTCTTCGTGTGCACATCTCGACCAAGGTGAACGCTGTGTATTGCAATGCCTGCCTTTATCATGAGTAGGCCTTTAATTTTGTAGCGTTTCGGAGTGGAGACATTGATTTGCTAGTCCTCGTTTGATATTTCAATTTATTGTGAAGGGCTTTGATAAAATTATGTGCTCTTATTCTTCTTTTCATTGTTTGTGCAGACTTGTCATGAGATTATGGAAGTATTGACGACTCCATCCTAAATAAATAAATTTGTCCCTTGTTATCGGCTTAATCTTTTAGACAATGTCACTTTTAGTTCTTTGGGAACCACAATCCGACCTTCATGGTTTCAGGGAATTATCGCGTATACTCTCGTGCTTTGCATTATCTTTCCCCATTATTATGAGCGAAAAGTTTTCTGATGATCAAAATAGATTATGGAACAGGGTGTTAACAGGACACCCCAACTCAAATAACACAAACTTATGCCATCGGCCTAGGCTGAAGCAATTTCATTCAACATCACGATAAAGGTAACTCTACTCAGAGGCGGACACAGATATTTTGCGTTATGGCACAATCAAACTTGAAAAAAAATTGTAAGGAATTTTACATTCAAAAAATCAAATCCTATGTAATTTTACATTCAAAAATTTACATGGGGTATGCTTTTTTCGGATGTAAAATTCGAAATTTTTTAATGTCATATCCCATGTAAAATTTCTTAATAAAATTATGTAAATTATATTGAGAAATTTGTATCACAAAAATAATAATAATTGAATTTAAAAAAAAAAAAACGAGTTAGATATTTCTTTTTAATACTCACGTTTGATACATCTATAATTATTTTCAATATTTGTTTGAACCATTCAATATGCCTATGATGAAATTCACAAAATGAGCTTCAAAATGATATAGGTGATTTGTGGATTCGAAAAATTAACATGTTATCGAAATTCTCGAAATACTAGTTTACAACGACCTCTTTTGATAAGCCATAATATTTGCTACGATTGATTGTTTCGCACGCCATTAAGACGTAGAAAACTAGACCGTAAGATAAAATAATAATAATAATAATAATAATAATAATAAGTTGGCTCCAAAGTTGAGGGTCACGTGACCCCATGCCACCCCTGACTCTACTTTGAAATTAAATATTCGTTGGAAGAACATTACCAATTAATGAGACATAACAAGTTGAATAATTCAATATCGACTCTTCACACACTGTTAAATATCGAAATGCCTAGGGATAAAAGAAAAATATGCGGACAAGTAATAAATTAAATTCAAGTCATGAAAATATTTCCTATTTAATGAAGTAAGTGAAATAATCGAAAAAAGAAATTCCTAATCGATTTATTAGGTCAGGGATTGAATATTACACTGTCACCCCTCTTCCTCTCCATACAAGGCGATGGACCAGTTCGAATATCTTCACCAGGATATGCGAAAAAAACATTGTTCCACTCTGATGTTGAATTATCCTGCAAAATATTTATATATATATATATTTTTGATAATATTTCAAAAGCTCATTAAAAATGAGAATCTGTATTACAATAAAATGGAAAGAAAATTCACCTTCATCGATCGTATTATATCCTCGAGGGCAGCAACCTATTAAAACAAAACAGTATAAACATACTCAATCCAAAGTTCACACAATGTCACTGAGGTGAGTACCAGATCGTAAACTTCAGAGTCTAGTGGAATTAGTTGATGACGCTTGTTCAACCGGGCCTATAGGTGCCAATTAAAAAAAAAAAAAAAAAAAAAAATTTAAAAACTACTCATATATAAAGAAAAGTAAGGACCTCTATATGAACCTCTGTATCAATAAGTTTTGGCCCTTCTTCCTGACCTGCAGCAGCTCTTGCTTTTGCAAGGGACCTTTCTAGATCATCCTACAAAGAGAATGTAGATCATTTCTTGATTTCATTAACCAAAAAGAAGATTTTTTAAAATTCGTTTTCCCACGTACCTTTTTGAAGAAAACTGGGCGTCTCTGATTTCGGCATCCTTCGTTTGTGAGACACAAATAATGGTCGCATATACTCAAATTTCTCGACTGCAACCCAGAAAGTAAAGTCGAAATCTTCCTCATAGAAAAAGTTTCAAATCACACTTTGAATTAGCAAAACGAACCTCGAAAACTGGAATACCAGAAAAGGTTTCATTAGGATGACCAGACTTCTTTTTAACCTGCAGAAAAAGTACCCATTGTTTCTAATTCCCAATAGCCATAACGAGATTAAAAGTTTGCAGCTATGACTTGTTAATGTGCTCAAACTCTCACCTGTAATGCGTTTTTCACTTCATATGCATCTGGTAACAATCTAATTGGTCCGTTTTCTATATGATAATCCAAAACCTACACAATACATACAAAATATATGTGAAAAAAAGTTATACACATAAAAAAGGTTGATTCTTCAAGAATAATTAGAAGCTTTACATCGTCAAGTGCTTCAGAAACTACGAAGTTTTCCCTTAAGGGGATTGTAGAAAAGGTATACTCCCCAAAAGCCATAGCATCTGCTTTACTAAAGAAATACCCTAAAAGTGATTTTCTTTCATCAATGGGTGAAACCATTTGAACAGATTCTTCACAAGAAACTTTGATACCATAAACAGGTGTCATACTCAGTTGGTCTCCAATTTCTTTATTAGACATAGCAAGACTCTTTCTTCCAATATGGTTGAAGAAGGTTTGAGGTTTTTGAAGGAAGCTGGAGACGTGGGATTGCAGACTGTGGAAGGCTTCATGAAGGCGGTGGTGCAGCGGAGACGATGGTGGTGGCGGTGACTGCACTTTTGGTTTCCACCAATTTACAGTTTCTGCTCTAGTATTTGGAAATTTTTTCTCGACTTGTTGCGAATGCTTAATTCCTTCCCATGGTGGTTGTATGTTGTTAAGGGTAAATTTCAACATTGCTTCGATATGCTACGGTTAATTGCCAACTTCCTTTGACAATGAATTTATTAACGGAGATTTATTCGAAATCATCAATTTTATTAATTGAAAGTTTGTAATTACATAGAGTTTGTATTGAAGTAAAATTATTATTTTGATGGGGGTTTCCCACTTTCCGTCTGACAATAAATTTATTCCAAGTGACAATAGAATTAATAAAATTCACGTCACTTATATCAACCAAATCATACAATTGCCAATAAATAAACGAAAATAAAATTTTAGAGATTTTATATGATTGTAATAAAATTAAAATCACTTAGGCACCTCTATGGAAAAGCCTTTCTCCATGATTATTTATCCCATCCACATCTGGAGTTTACAGCAGTTTGGTGGAACAATGTGTTAAAGTCCAAATTATATAATTGGCAATTTTCTTTGTTAAAATCATGTTCTAGTTGAGTTGTATTAGGATTTAATTATTTTGTAATCAAAATCAAATTAGGATTAGAAAAATCCAAATTATGTTAAAATTAGTATATGGTTGATAGAGTCCAAAAAGAAGTCAAAAAAACTCAAGAAAAATATCAAAATTTGGACTTGAAGAAATTGAAATCGAGTAGGACGTAATTTCGCTAGCATATTGCCGACTCGAGCGACGGAAGTAGAATCGCTATCGCCAGCTAGCACTAGACTAGCGCTCGAGCGACATGTATTTCGCTAGCCTGTCACGCCGTAGCGCTCGAGCGACGGGTCAACGTCCGGAATCTTGTTTGCTTTAAAACACGTTATTTTTATCCCTATTTCAACCCAAACAATTTTTCATATATATATATATATATATATATATATATTATACTGTGAAAGTCCAAAAGTATGTTGAATCATATTTTCCATAGAGATCATTTCTTTAAAGATCCAAAACACATTCATTGATTCAAAGATTCAACCACCATATTATTTGAGCCATAAATTCATCCAAACTTTGATTTGTTGATCTAGCCACATTGTTTTATATTAAAACACACATCAAAACACGCATGATCTCTTGATCAAACACCAATCCACCGAAAATAAATCGATATCAGTGATCGAGAGTCATTGTAGAAGCACAAATTTAGGAAGACTAAGGTGAGATACCAGAAGTCGGGATTTGGACAGTCCAGGAGGGTTAAAGTATAAATCAGGAGTCGAGATTTGTTTTGAAATAACACATTTTCAGTAGGATCAAGGGAGACTGTAGGAATTAAGGTCAGAAGTTTTACAGGGTAGACGTGTTTGGATCATATTGTAAGTTTTGTTCGATTTATAGTGAATTATTCACTCGCAAAGTGCCCGAAATTTTTATTCAATTGGAATTTGTCTGTTATCATCTTTGATATTCTTTACTACTTTAATTATTGATTGTGGTATTCAAAATTAGGACATTAACTTGTTTGAGTAACCATTTATAAACAATTAAAAAATGACTTGTCGCTTTTAATTGTATAATTCCACCCGTGGGTTTAAATAGCGCTATATGATTTATTGAATTTTGGAAAATCGTTTCAATTTGTTCTCACACAATCATTTTACTTTTATCATATTAAATATCAAAATATCAAGATTTTACATGACAAAACTTTCATGAACACTTATTTTCACAATTGAATGACACATATATCATCATAAATGTAGGTTTCCGTCTAACAACGTAACGATGTGTGAGTGGCTGCTATAGATTCGAAATTTGAAAATAAGAAAATAACTTATTTCCACATTAATCGCTATCTTTATTTTTTTAATCTAATAAATAAAAGTTGTTTGATAATTTGCCAAGAAAACCCTCTTAAATAGTTTAGACACAAAAGGGTGAAATATAAAGAAATTGAAGAGTCTCTCTTGTGAAATATTTTCAGCTTATTTTCTGGAGAACTCTATGAAGTTTCTACCTATACAATACAACAATACTCTAATATGGATATATTTTTAATAATTAGTTGAACAATCAATTGCATTACAAGTTATTTTTCTTTTAAGGAATCTTTTGATAGAATTTAGATTAAAGTTATTTTCCTTTTAAGAAATATTTTGATAGAAATTTTATCATCGATCTCTCTACCTTAGGATAACATAGGATTTTAAATTTATCTAAGAAAATAACATATTGAGAGAGCTTCTTCTTCGATTTTAGTTCAAATCAATCGGTACCTAATTGAATCAACAATTTGTCATATGGCATATGCATTATGCATGTACGTCGTCCATCCTTATGCTTGGACTAGCCTATATAAGTATGCTGTTGTGTTACAAGATTTTTACATCTCCTCTGTTTACGTGAGTGTTGGATGTCTGTCGTTCAACGACATCTTTGCCCATTTGAATTGATATTACAAGAGACTACTCGTTACACATTCAAGTTTCTGATGATCGAAATAGGTTAAGAGAGGCTATCACGATAAATTTTGTGATCGGCCTAGCTAGCCCGGAGTAATTTCGTTCAACATCACAATTTGGAAGCTGGCGATGAACCAGATTCCCCCGAAGGAGAGTATAAATCCATATTACAGTACAAAAGAGCAAGGGATGTATAACTTAAGGACAATAATTGACCATTCGTTTGGGCTGATCTATATTGGTACTTCAAATTAATTTTTTTTTTTCCACAAATGGAGGAAACCATATATGTAAAACATTATTAAGGTCTTGTTTACTTTGGATTAAAATCAGATTTTAATCTAAGTTAAAGTTAAACAATTAATATTAATCACATCTTTCATGGGTCCCACAACATTTCAACTACACATTTCAAAAATTTCTATCACAATCTATTAAAAAATTAATTTTAATCAATACCAAACACCCACTAAATTTGACATCAAAATTCATCTTTACGAAATAAGATAGAAAATTATACAAAAAAATATTTATTTTGTAAGTAAAACTAAAATTAGACATTGTAGTAGTACAGTTTAACTTTTCTCACTGATTTTTTAATTTTCTCATATTTTCCAATTATTACCACGTTCAAAAGCCTTCAAAAATAATATAAAACTTTATTCTATAAGATCTTAATTCGCCATTTAATTTAAAGAAATTTGGTTGTTGTACGAAAATATGTTTCGGATAAAAATCACCGCAAATGTACGGTTCGTTAACAAGTAGTAAAATGGATTTTGAGTCCAAGTATTGTTCACACAAGGATTGATTAGTTCTAATTCTAATTACCGTGACCTTAATCGAAACTATAAAA